>KZ308312.1:509423-665700 GCA_000376725.2 Ladona fulva
TATATATACATACACACATACACACACTTAAAATGGACGTCATCTAAAGTTCACTTGAGGGCCTCATACCATATTGTTTTGTTACAGTCAAAGTGAAGGTTAGAGTTAATCTCCATGCTAGTTCATCATAAATATACATTAGAGTAAGAGGCTTTAGAGTTCTTAATCCGTTCTTTAACTGCACAATTGCCTTAAAATTGAATTTTCAAGGATGCCATTGTAATGCTCAAGAATACGTAGATGAAGCAGTGGCGTAGCCAGGATTTGTGTTGGGGGTTTCTGAACCATGGATAAAACGAAAAATTTCCTACATTCGTGGGGCAGGCGAACTTATGCCCTAAATATAAAAACGATCAGATTTATATTTACATATATTCCCAGCGAATGACCCGTGGCAAATTTAACCGTAAATACTTAAACAATCACGATTCAGCTGCCATAACCTTGATCTTTTAAAAACCCACTATGGCTCTCGAGTGGGGTGGTGAACACCCTGCTGCACCGCTAAGCTTAAATTTTTGAGGAACAGTGGAAAGGAACGAACAGTGGAATAAGTACACGAAGAAATAGCAATTATTTTAACCTTGGTTAAGATTTAAGTAAGAAATGAGAGATAAAGATGCACACTGGATATATTTACGAAAGTTCCCTCATGAAAAAAAAATATGAAACAAGAGAGAAATTCGTGCCGCATTTTTTACCCCACGAAAATTTCGGTAAGTCGAAAGAGTCGGGTTCCTAAAAAATTACGGAGCCAAGGAGGAGCATCGGCGATGAGACACACTCCCGCAATTTCTCAAAATTAACGAAGGATTTGTTTGATCTCGGCCGTGAAACCTTTGTTATCATCGCTGGAAAAGAGCTGAGGAGAGTTCACAAAAGAAATTATTACCTCCCGTCGATTCGCTCGAGAGAGGAGGATAAAAACATGGGGAGGATTTATGGACCCTCATTTCGTAAAACAATTTTTCATCTAATCGCAAAATCCTTTGGTGAAGTTTCCGCGCTCTCCGACGCCATTTCTCAATGCCACTCCGGTTCCTACCCATAATGCCTCACACCATAAACTTCTCCCCGTCTCCTGGAACCCTTTCGCTTCCGACCTATTAAAAGTCGAATTCCGAAAATAATTGGGAAGAAAATCTCCCGGCGAAAACTGCGGAACTTCTCTGGAAAAATCCTCCTCGGAGTTTGAAATTATCTTATTACAATTTTAACTACCCTTTCTAGACTTTCCGAGAGATTTTCCAACTATAAACTGCCCGTCCCCGACGTCGGGAGAAAATTTTTTTCCAAATTTTACCCGAGTCACGGTATATTATCTTTATCGTCCTCCCCCGCAAATTAATCCTCTTCTGATTTTATTTTCTCCGATACAGAATAAATCACCGCCTCGGGCGTAAATAATAAATAAAGAGCGGTGATGCATCGTATTAAAAAAACTCGATGGGAGAAAATCCTGCAAAAGATGGAATATTCCGGCTTGCTGATTATTCCCCGAGAATGTTTTAGAAGAATAAAATACATTTATTAATTTCCTGGTACAAAACCCTTCTAAATGAAAAGCATCGTCATTTTAATTGATTAATTATTAATATACCGTCTCAACCTACTTTTCATTCATTTGAATCCGAAAAATAAATATTAGTGAAAATGTTCAAAATTTCTGACTTTTTCAACTCGATAAGAAAAATAGGTTACTATAACATGGAGTCATTAAACACCTCCCTGACGCACCCAAGGTATCTTGTACATTAGGTGTCGTTTAAATTCCAGTCACGCCCGAGATATCCCGCATTTAGGATTTCCTCCTTTTCTAGCATTTTTTTCTTTGAAAAAGATATTCCTTCTTTTGTCTGCGTTCTATCTGAACGTCTCTAATGTTTTATCAAACATGTGGATAGACAGGTTAAAATTTCAGAAAATAAAAAAGTGAATTATAATAATAAATACTTATTCAAGCGGTAAAAATACATCCATTCCGTTCTTAGTTACGCATAAGTTAATTATAATGTTTTTGTTTTTAATGCGGTAGTTCTTCCTTTTTCTTCCTACCTTTGTAAGTCACTCCCGACTTTGAGCGAATGCCTGGTCGAGTTATTTAATGTTTAGTTCCATCTGTATAGTCTAGATAGTTTATATAGTACAGTTAATAGACAACAGTTTTATAATGGTTTTATATGTGACTCTGCCGCTGGAAAACTGTCCACTTGTGACGAGTTTTTCGTAAATAAATAATTAACAGATAAAAATATGCTTTTTTCCCAATCCAACTTGCACAAAAATTTGTCAGGGAAGGGGTTAAAGAAGTATCTTACTCGAATTCCATTACCTAACATTTTCACGAAGAGATCATTTACCAAAATGCATTTTGATAGCCTTCCTTCCTTTAAAAACAATGTAAATAAAAATGGAAGCCATCACTTTTGAATATGGAATCGTAAAAACAACCGTATCACATTACAATATAAAAGGCGAAATTCGGGCGATACGGATTTGATTTTCCGCTAAAACCTAAAGCTTACATGCAAATCCGATATTTCCTCCGGTCCCGGATTCAGGTATGTATGACCGTTAAACATAAAAAACAAAGCGACGGAATTCAGCCTTTGCGTGGGCCGTGGAATTCGAATTCAGAAAAGCACTCTCGTATAAAACTAAAAATGAGTTTACTCTCTGAATTAAAACAAGCCGACAGAAGAGGATCAAAAATACGTAAAAACAAAAGTTTTTTATACCATTTCAATAAAATGGAACAATAGTAATCAATATTTATAAATGCACGAAAATAGCTTTTTCACTTTCATAACTTGCACTTATTCAGAATTCGGTGTTTTGGAAGAAAAGTAAGGGAATGCTTTAATACCCTAACCATATATTAATGTATTTTATTGCATAATTTTTCAGCCTATAAAGAATATAAGAGGCCATTAATCATGGAATCGACAATCATTCTAGCGAAAATAAGAGACATCTTAGTATTAGAATGCAAGGCTTTTATAATTACAGATTTACGCATTATAAAGAAATTGTACATATGAGCAACATATTATTTGAATGTAATACACTTACTAGGGAACAAGGTCACCCACATGATTTATCAAGTTTCATCTTTAAATGCATATTTTGAGTTGTCAATTTTACGGAAAATCTAATATTCGCAAGAAATAGAAGACAGTAAATACAGTCAGTGCATATAATTCTATCTTGTGTCTAGTATGAATAGGGATCCCGTGGAGCCAGGTGGTATCTTTGGTGGAAGTGGTCCTGTGTTCGATTCCCGGTGGGGTCAAAATAACCACAGCTGTTGTAGCACATAAAGGGTAGTACTAATATTACACATTAATTCCACCAATGCTACAAATAGATTAAGTATTAAAATAAAAGGAAAACATCGTATCATATCAAAAACTCTCAAATAAAGACTCTTTTCGGCGAAAATCCGATTGATGGAAATAGTTTGTTTCTAATAAATTTCGTAATCGGCTTATAAATGTTTGTAGGCCTGTTTCATCTTAACTTGCTACCTCTAAACGCTGTTTTTGTCAATTTTCGGATTCATCAGTCACCCATTCACTCGGACTCAAGCCCGATCCAGAAGCCGTTTAGCAGCGTGTCCATCAAGGAAAATCACCCTCACATCTATAAAGCATCATCGGATGCTGTGAATTGGATCGCGTCACGAACGAGAGAAAAATTTTTTTTCACCCGATTCATAAAGGGACCATTTTCATCGAGTAATCCTTATCCTTTCCTGTCTATTCCTTGTCCTTTGAAAATTGGTGCTACAGGAGGATGCTCAAGATTAGTTGGAGAGAGAAAATAACAAATGAGGAATTTTATCAGAAAATAGGAGAAAAGAATGACATACGGAGAAGTATAAAGAACAGGAGGAGAGGACTTGTGGGGCACATTCTGAGGTACGAGAGCATGACAAAGATGATAATATGTAGAAGGAATGACGGAAGGGAAAAGTTGTAGAGAAAGACCTCGACTTGATTTTGCGAAGCAGTTATTGGAGGATATGAACTGCACTAGCTACCAAGAAATGAAAAGAAACGCCGAAAACAGAGCCGACTGGAGGACTGCTGCAGACCAATCCTAGGATTGAATTCCTAAGAAGAATCCTTGTTATCAAGCCTTCATTGATTCTTAGCTCGCTTACGATTGTAATTTATTTATTTGTATATACATCGAAATTCTGTCCTTCTGGACAAGTGACAACGCTGGAGGGAAGTATAAATTAGATATTAATTTTGATCATTGCCTGGAATTAGCCCTAAGACAGGAGGAAAACCCCTCAAAAACATCCCGTAGGCAGTGCATTAAACACAAATCAAACATTAAATTAACATTAACATTATTAATTCATACGCAGATGCGTATGAATACTGTTGGTCCCTCTCCGCATTGCGGGGGGAGCCGAACTTACTCTTACGTCTCAGTGTAAAAGTGAGCCTTGTTATTCCCAGTAACTAATTCCTTTTGCAAGAAGTCGAGACTGAATTAATAGATTTTAGTAATACATGTATGTACTAAACATTACATCATAAAAGCCGTACTTAATATAATGTTCAATGCAATGTTCAGTGTTATCCCGATTTACGAACCGCTCTACGTATTAACTTCATTCTTTCTCCATTTTGACCTCTAGACACTACCTAAATTTCGAGATAAGATTATGAACCGATAAAGAACAGAGAAGACATGATGAAAGCTGGGTTTCGAGATTCAAACTTATCGAGTTACTAACCTCGAAGTTCGCAAGTCAAGGTACAATTGTACAAATTACGGCACTACGATTCGAATTGATCGAAATTCGACATTATTATTTTATTAATATTTATTATTATTATTAATTCGACTCTCAAATTTCACGAATTTATGATGAAGTTACGGAATACTAATAATCGGAACCTAAATCCTAATCGAATTCACTGCTTTCTACAGTTACGTGCAAGTTTCTCTTAGTGTACACCACCAACACCATTGAATAACGCAACGGAAATATCGCAACGGACAATCGACGAAACTTTTTCACCGCGCAACCAGCGCTCCAACATACGCCTAATCTCGAAGATTAGTTCGTCCACTTCTCCGTTTAAATGGATCCGGCGAAAATCTACTCGGAGAACACGCGAAAAACTTTTCCCAAAGATTCCCAGCCCTCTTCCAGCGCTACCACCCTTTATCGTCCAAAATATCACAACTTCATCTCCGCGTAAAAGCTTCGGAAACAAACAACCCCTCCAAATAAGAAGTACTCGAGAGTTTTTCCGAGAGAAGTACGTCGACCCCTCAAGAAATTTTTCCCCAGAACGCCCCGAAGCTCTCCGTAACACGTCCCTAACCATCGGACCACCCTCGACGGATAGGGCTCCCGACTCTTACACCGCTCAAGAGAGAGATCTCGGATACTTTTCTATCTTCGCCCCACCATAACCTCCGATCCTTGATTCCACCATCTCTCCAAATCCTTTCCCGACTAATCCAACCAATTAACGAGCATCAGTCGACCCCAATCTTCCCCTAGACCCTTATTCCCTCCTTATCCGTCAGAAGCGAGATCCATATTGTGTCTTTCTAGATTCCCCCTTCTTTTTCCCTTAATCAATTACTCGATACTTCCAAAATCCATTTTCTTCCCGACCGAAGCAGCAGGATTTTTCTCATTTGGAAGTGATTTCCTTGCGTGGGGGTGGATGTGAGAGGGCTATGTTACCGGGGCGTGATGTGATTAAGTCCGCTTGCAGGAATAATTGGATGGGTAACGCGAGATCAATCCAGGCGGAAGATGTCCCTTCCGACGTCCAGGCTGCTTTCCTAATGGTGGATGGAATCGACCGTGCGTTAGAGGAAAAGTTTGGAAATAATTACGTTACGTTGCTGAGCCCGCCTGGAAACGTTTCCTACCATTTAATGAAGAACACTGGCACTATATGTGCTTAAAATAATATTTAGATAAATAGACTAATCGTCAATCTCATCTAAAATTAAACAAATTACTTCGGAGAGCGAAATAGGGAATGTTTACCCGCATTGACTGACGGATGATTTACTTCCGACGTTAGAAGAAATACAGTACATAAATATAAAGATGTAGGTACACTTTCATAGAGCCTCCTGACGAAATGATCGGTCAAAAAAGGTTTTAATGTTAACTAACACATTTGAGAATAAGTTAACAAATACGAATAAGATAACATGTATAGATATACGCTCGAACATGTAGCATGCATAAAAATTCAGATTCCGAAAATATAAAGGAGGCTGCCTATTCTTGACAACTAGTTAAAAACTATAGCAGTTTTTTGCCATGATTATAATTACGAAGGTCGTTCAATAAGTCCTTACAAAAAGATAGAAAAAATTATTTCGTGTTGATAAAAAAAAAAAATTTCAACATTGTCCCCTTTTAACTCTATACAATTTTCCAAGTGTTAAGTTTTTTGCTTCAATCGACAATAAAAATAAAACCATGCGAGGGATATAACTGAGACTTTAACAGTTATATAGTTAGTAATGATGCTTACTGAAAAAAAAACTATTTATGAAACTACGAGCGCCATCTCGAATTTTCTAAAGTCTTATTGAACGATCCTCGTAGATTCCAAGGAAAATCGCATTGTTCTCTATGGAAGATGATTAAGAAAGGAGTATCTTTCTCGTTCGGGGTATTACTGAGTGTTTACACTGACTGTTTACACGGAAAATTTAGTTGTTTTTGCTTCAGCATGAATACAAGTAGCGTCCCTATTATTTCGGAGATCTCATTAATAATATAAAAATACATACGCTTCTCATTATTAACCTCTAAAAAAAACTGAGGATCATAAAACTAGCTAAATGAAACAAGAAAAAGAATACGGATTAGTCTAACTTCATATTACCAATTTAACTGTTATTAACAGTAACGTTAAATAATAAATGCCATGGACTGATGGAGTTCTTCAAAACATTTAACCCTAAGTTAAATCCCATGTTCTATTCTGGATTGTGGACCATATTCTTTATTTTACTTCATAAAAAGCGTTCGCCCACTACGGCAAAAGAATGTAAACAACTCTTCACCGCAAGAGCAGGAAAACATTTTCATTCACTGAAAGCCAATTTATATATTATCCAAAAATTACCTTCTCTTCAGAAACATAAGGAATAATGAGAAAATGTAGACGAACAATCCTTGTTTCCGTCGAAAATTTCCGCATATGGAGCGCAAGTGATTCCATGAATTATTAATCTGATTCGTTGAGCTTCTCCCAATGATCCGAAATTTCCAAGAGCCCCTCTATATGTTATGCGAAATAATAAATAAAAATAATTCCTTATTTACAAACTTAACTTGTGGTAATCAAAACAACAGGGGGAATTAATCAATGATTTTCAAATGAAGATGGGCCCAAACTTAATATTCTCCCTGAAGCCATATGAAATTATTAATGGGTTCCCGCAGAGCCACGTGGGTAACGCGTCCGACTTCGAAGGAAGTGACCCGGGTTCGGTTCCCAAAGGGAAAGGCTCATAGGTGCAAACTGTCGAAGCAGTTTTAACAATACTACTACAGGACATTATTAATTACAGCTACAATACTTGTAGACTCAGCGAACCAGATAATACACGCAGCAAAATTAGAATCTATCCTGTTAACATACGATTACACCCATTCGAATGTAGACAGATATTTTTGAGTTAGAAAATCGTAAATGGGCTCCCATTGAGACAACTAAAGAAGAAAACTTTGAGCAAGATCCCTAAGGAATCTCGGAATTAATTAAAAAATTAACGAAGCGACGTATAAATCTCGCTGATTGAATTCTGCCGCTATAATCAACATCCTTCAAAACTTTAAAAATGAAATAATTACACTACCCCCCGAGAAATTCGTCTTAAACAGAAAGAAATAACTTAATCGCTCCTTCAATCTCGACAGCGTCGGTGCGCGGAATGAATTGTCGGCGCGTGAATATTTTATTTCGATTCCAGGAGACGCATGGTAATCTTTAGAAGAAAGGATATTTTTCTTGGTAAGCCGAGATGGTTCCTGAGAGAGATGAAAGAACGACTAATCCCAGGGAGTAAAGATTAATGAAAAAGCGTTCCCAGTGATTAATGAATCCCGAGGGACGATTCAGCTTCCGAAAATACTCGCCCCACGGACGCTGAAAATCCAAATGAAGCTATTAGTAGCCATTTCCTCGTCAAATGTAATGCAGTCATTCGCGCTTAATCCCATCCATCATTTTTTTAATTTCATTCCAACGGATTAAATGCGCGTCTTTATTCATTTTGATGGTGCTGTCAGACCGCCTATTCCCTCAACCGAAGAAACATTAACGCCATATAATTTTAAACTTCACTTAAAGATAGGACATGTATACAGTTCTAGCAATCGTGGTAATTTACGGGGTGGGAATGTTAACAAAGTGGTTGAAGGGGTCTTAAATCGAAGATGAAGAATAACGAATAAATTAAAATCGCTGTAGGACAATATTTCACTACATTATAATTTCCAACATCCCAAAAATTTAGTCTCAAAGCATAAATAATAACACACGTTTCTTGATACATGAATATCAGAACAAAAAACTTAAAATGTAAAACTTAAAAAAAAACCAACTACGAGCATGTAAGAATTTACAATTATCAGATAATTTAAAAAAGATTAGGCCAACTATCGTTCGCGGAGGGACTTTAAAAACGGGACGACATGTAGCGAACCAGATTAAAATCTGGCGAGGATCCGCAATTATTCATTGGCACTACTAATAATAAGCTACTCCAAAGATATTCTGTTGGAGCAATGTTTCCAATTAAAAAATACCTAAAACAAGTTATAATGGAATTAAGAAAGCCGAGTAAACAGCCTTTCCCCTCACTACATCAGTAGACACGGGTTCGAATCCCGATTCAAAATTGCGAAATGACCTCTCTCTCAACTTCTACGTCCTTAATTAGAATATAAATTATGTTGGAGGCAATTATCACGACTTAGATATTTTAAAATTGCGTAAATCGGTATTTCTTAAATATATGAGAAAATCCATTAAAAATGCAATTTTCTAATGTAATTTTGAGACAATTACATTTTTGATACACGGGGCTGTATCATTCATTTTTAAAATTGTGATGAACTGCCACTTAAGCAACATGATATGATTATAAACAAGTCAGAATTATGTACTCAGCAAACAGAGGCCATGAAATTTCTTCATCGTCCGTTGATGCTATTCCGAATCGTTGTTATTAGAATAATAACATTAACAAATTAATTAATGATTATGTAAATTAATTTGTCAAGGGCAAATTATCATAATTACTATAAAGGAATAGACTTCACACCCAGTCGTAATGGAAAAATAGTTTGATTAACCTGTTGGAGGTAGTGTATACACTTTCGCACAGCTTTGATATGTCGATAATTCCGAATATGAATTCCTTCATGCAAAAATAAAGATAAAATAATCTGAAATTTGTATTATTTCCTAAAAATTTGATACCACCTGACATGCATGATGAAAAATTCCCTCGAGTATTTTTAAACGATAAATCAATTACGTCAAACGACGGTGGAACCAAAAATTTTAATCAATCATCCCTACATAACTTTCTTTTCATTTCCGGCAGGAATTAATCTACGAGTTATACGTTTCGGAGAATAAATTAAAAGCCCCGCCGATAACTTGCCGAAAATTGTACGATTATCGACCGAGCTTCGACGGATTCGATAAATATTCACCGGCGAATAAAAAAGAATTAATTTTCCGATTCCATCCGAGTGGAAAGCGAGTTCCTAATATCGAAGATGCTTAATGAAATTCAGAATCGGGAAAAAACGATAGGACATCGCATCGCGGGGGGAGAGAGAACCCGATAAGCCGCAAACATCCCCTTCATCTCCCGGGGCAAAAAAGGTCCTCTCATTGATTGAGCGACGAAAGCAAAACGTCTCCTCGTAAACTTAAAAAACTTCCCATTAACCAATATCCCCCGGAGCTCCCATCAACCTAGCTATCTTCTTCATTAATATCCTTTTTGCTGCCTCATCCGTCACCTATCCAATATATCCTCCGTGTATACAGCCGAAGAGATCGCACGTCAAATATCCTCCCATTTCAACACCCTTCCCACGCACCCCTTCAACCTCCCGCCCGTCGCTCGCTCTCGCTGAAGTTTCGCCCATGCGGAAAAGGCCGACATTTGGGAAAACAGCTTTTATCGGAGGCGGAATTAAGAGGAAATATGGGCGACGATGAGTTTCTCTTCCGTATCCTTTTACGGAGAATTTTGTAATTCTCGATCAGTTAAATCAAAAGACGAATTTAGTTTCACTTTGATGTTAGCCATTACCGATGAAAATGACATCTCTCGGGGCTAAAACAGTTGTTTGGATAGTCTTAATTTCATATACCTTCATATACTACATTACGTAGCTTAATAAATAGATATAAACTTTAAATCATCCACTAAAATTCTCGTAATGCACTGCTTATTACAATAGTGACAGAACAAAAGAATCACGATAAAACAACTAAAATCGTAAAGTCGTATGTATATTTATCTACTTCCTAAATCATTAAGTTAGAATTGATTTAAATTGGTATTGATACATTACTTAATCCTTTTTAAGTGCGGAGGCTCAAATACTAGGAGGATAAAAAACGGAATCAAAACGTCAACAATAGGGATCGATCTGATATATCATGCAAACCTTTAAGCAATTATATTCAATATTTTATACACAAATGTATAGATGTCACAGATATACTCCACGAAACAGGCAGTTCTACTAAAACATTTCTCAGCTTACTATTTTTGTTGTTCATCAGACTCATTTAAAATATACTTTATAATACTTACTAAAATATACTTACTTAAAATATACAACTAAACAAAAGGTCAAAAAATCAATCAATTATTACGCAAACACATCGAATACTACCCGTTCCATCTTACTAGCAAAAGTTTTGCAGCTTCCGATGCGACATTTATTCATTGCAGTTCGAATACGAAAGTTGTTTCTGGAACGATTTATGACCGTCATAAGAGCACCGTACAAATTTAGATAACTTCGATCCATCAATTAAAAATAGATCGAAATGATATTCCGAAGAAAACTTTCAAACAAATCAGTCTCTACCGATCTAATTCGCAAAATGTGCGGAATTTTACACATTATGTATAATGAGAATGATAAGAAAAAATATTAAATTTGTTTTCATATTCGTCTGAATGGTTCGACCATTCCATTCAGTGCTAAAAGAAAATAATGCTTAATTTAAGTAAACAAAAAGAAATTCCTGCTAAAGAATCCGTCTACGACCTATAGTTAATACTCCTATTACATACACATTCATCAACTGGATATCGCACAGCAACATCTACATCTAAAAGCGAGACCGTGGATGACTGTCGACACGCTTAGAGTTTCAAATGACATTTTAATATGTTGAAAGTTATGTTGATGTCAAATTGGTAATTGATGTTAAATTATTGGCTATAAAAATTAATTAATTGGTATATATCGAATATTCTATTCATTCCGGGTGAAATATTTAACTAACTTTCTGAGATTGTGTAACTTTTCCAATTGTAAAATCTGCATCCTGTAAACTGGAAGATAACATTCCAATGATTACAGAAAGGAATCCTCGAGTGTAAATACAAATCTCCCAAGGAGTATCATAAAAACAATTAGTAATCGATTAACTGGACTTGGCTTTAAACCCTGCCTGCTAGTAGACAACATTGCAGAGAAAGAATTAAGGGAAGGCATGAAGTAGGCAGGGAGAGAATTGCGCGAGATAATGGAAGACTTGGAGATTAATAGGAACCACGGATTAAAAGAGACTACCTGCAGACAGATATAAATGAAGGAGAAGATTCTCCAGCGAACAGCCGCCAGAAATAGGGATTAGAGAGGAAGGCGTAGATTATCTTCCAAATTGGTTCGATTCCGTATTAATTTCCGGAAGCGTGGAAAACTTTTCCTTCCATTGTTTAGATGCATGTAAGATAGCCTTCAATCGTTCAGAAAATGGTAGAATATACGAAAAAGGATAAAATTCGTTGGTCCTTTTGGACGGGTATGCAAGAAAGGCCTGAATTATTATTGGCATTGGAATTACATCGTTTTGTAACTTACGTTAATTCGATTATGATGACAATGAGATAATTTTGAATTAATACATCAGCGAAATCATATAAAAATTTTAACAAAATGTATCCGGTTATAAGAGACGTAATTACATAGAAGAATAAAGTAGATCGTCTCCTTAGTTCTTTGGATAAATAGCAACATAAACGAGAAAGTCAAACAACTTTAAAGTGTCACTTGCAACATTGCATAACATCGAGTAATTCATAACAAACATTTTGGCGTTCCAATTTCATATTACTTATAACATGATATTAATTTTTGTAACACAAGATTAAAACAATATCTTTCTGTTGTTTCACGAAGTTAAGAATGAAGTGAAGGACGAAGTGATTCATTAATGATTGTATTTGATTAACGAGATTGAATTTAATGAGCAACACCATGCTTTAAAAGTACTTCGTAATACTATCATATCGAAGATATTACTTTAGAAAGTTAATACTGCCGTTCTCTTCGATTATACGAAACTCATTATTCAAACTATACGAAAAAATTCTGCTTATATGATGCGATATCTTTACTTCGCAATCAAAATAACCTCTCTTACCTAAAACTTAGGGCTATAAGCAAAACCACTCTTTCTGTACTAAAACTACATCGCGTCCTTTGAAAAGCAAAGTTCTTTTCCAGCGGAAACCGTACAAGCGTGCTTCACAGTGAAATACTTCAAAGCTGGTGCTCCGCTAATGGATCTGAAGCAACTTCCAAAAGCGTGGCTGCTCGAGTATTGCTCGGGGAAAAATTTTCTTATCTGCTGCGGATAAAAATAAACCTAAATGTATGCGGTGATGGCCGTTGAAATGGGTCGTCGATATCTTGCTCGAATGAGACCGTTTCTCGAGACATCGTCCTTCTATAAATATTCTTCAAAATTCCAATACATAAAAGCACCGTGTTCTATTTTTTCACAGTTACTCTACTTAATATTACACGTAGTTAATTAACAGAGTAAGACATTAAAATAGAAGTTAAGAATATACTAAACAAAAAATCCATTTTATACAACATTTACATAGTAGTACCATAAACAATCTTACAAATGATTAACTGCAACATAGAAAAAGTCAAGATATCGTAGCATCAATTCTGTAAACAATATATCACTCATGCTACATAATTGTCATAAGCTTAGCAGTAAAGACCTCCTATGCATAGAGCTTGTCAGGAGATTGATTCTTGGTCTTTAAAACTTTTTCTTTTGATTCAATTTTTAAACTCAGTATTAGAGTGTTTCTTCGCATACCAAACTGTAAATTTTGCATGAGTTAATTAACAGAAAAGATTTATTTCCCCTTATACACACATTATTCAAATATGTTGATGTATGATTATATAACATTTCTATTGCAAGGAGTAATTTCAAAAAGTGTGTTAATTATAGATTTTAGTAAAATATTTCTCTGTTTATATTTAACGGACACTAAATGTAATCGACTTTCCATGAGTTTATTCAAAGTTATTGAATTCATTAATGTATGATGAAATTCCTTTAATTCGTTAGATAACATTAGTATTTTAGTCTTTGTGACCATATCATTTCAACCCTCATAATTAAATATTTCACTACTTTTTCCCTTTCCTACTATATTTTTGGGTTTGCAAATTAAGTGTTCCCCATTAATTAACTATAAATTGTACGTCAGAAAGTGTGTGTTAATGGTAACTCGGCACCTTCCCACGAGTCAACGATAGTTAACGAAGACCTTAATGGTGCATTCTCTTTCTACCTCAATATGCTTCCTTGAAATAAATTTAATATTGTGAGAATATGTCCGCCAATAAACGAAAAAGAGCCAGTTGGAGCGAATGCTCATGATCTGGCAGCGGAAAACCCAATTTGATTCGCTGATTAATTTTTGGAGCCTCCAGGGAACCGTAAAAGCTCACGCTTGGCCTAAGAGAAGTACTGTAAGGGATACTCATATAGATTCAAAAACTCTCGCGCGAGTATGGACATGAAAGATGGACCTGAAAGACTCCATCAAAGCGAAAACAAATGTTGCGCATCCCAAATTACTGAGGCTTATGCATGTGTGAAGATGCGTGTGATTGCCGACTTTGAGCGCAGTACAACCTGTTTGTACTTATTAGAGGAGGCATATATGAGAATGAAAATGACGAAAGGGCGAGTTGTAACGTGTCTTTGAGCAGAACTTCCCCGCCGGTTAGCCGTAAGGAACCGCTTAGCGTGACTGTAATTTCCGAGAGATTCCGAGAGGTGTTTACAGCGATAGCCACGCAAATCATGGATGACGAATCTTTCGGGGACTGAGAGCCAAATATTACGAAATAGACAGACAGACAAAGGACTTTGTAAGGAGAGAATTGAGACAAGTCTCATTTAAGCTCCACAAAAAGAATGTATGGAAGAATACAAATATACATAAACACGCAATAATAATCTTTATTAATTTTGCTATGGGAACGCCCATAAGATGGCGCGAGCCGAAACCGGTCGTTAGATTAAATATTCTCTGTGGAAATAACGAAGTGCTTACTTATTTTGTCATTATGGCTTTCCACGAAGTCCGGCCAAATACCATTGAACATAAAATAAGTACCACAGCGTGTCAGCTCAACACAACGGTTAATAACATTACGATGAGGAAAAAATAAGCAGAATTAATTCAATGCCGTTTACAAATAAGGATAACTTCACAAACTACGTAAACAGGCAAACAATAAACTTTTACAATATATATATATATATATACACACGTAAAGAAATAGCGAAATTAGAAATATAAATAAACAGGAATCAATCGTAATTGAAGAAGAGGTAATCAAATAATTTATCCTTAAAAGATCGTACTAATGAAGTGAATTTTTTAATATAAACCGGTAGTAATTTCCAAATAAATATTACGGGTTCGGCAACCACTATAGCATAAGACAACCTATTTCATCAAGGCTACGTTAACTTAAGTTCAAAAAACACTTTCGTATTTTGCACATTTCTATTGAAGTCATATTATTAAAAGTACTATTTATCCAAGCCAAAAATATTTCGCGAGACACATAGGGTACCCCTGCCTTATGGTCACCAGACCCGACGTATGAGCTTTAAATATTCAGAAATTTCAATTAGCAATTACGTTTTTGACCATTTCCATTCTGAATTTACAGTTAACCACCCTCAAAGAAATGTACTCACACAGAGATGAAAGAGACTCCAGAATGTTCGCTAGTTTGAGATTAAACTTATTTATATTCAGAGAATAAAAGGACGAATAGTACTAATTTAGAGTGAAGACTCCAAACCGGTGTATTGCAAGAAAGTTGTGCGTTTAAGCATGTTATGCTGCAAAAATCCAAGAGTATCATACCCTTCTATCTTCATGTTATTAGTCCTTACCATTCCGAGATACCCATTCTGTAGGAATCGCAATTGCATAAATAGAAAAAATTGTAATCACAAGAAAATCAGTAGACGGTACCGACGCATTTTATTAAAAGGGGCTCCCAGCCCCACCACATTGGGGTAGGGGGCCCCGGTTGTACCGATTTAATTTTATACATAGTTCCAGAACACGCATAAAAACCCAACGTGGGTTATATGCGATCAAAATTAGTCAAACCGGAACACAAGAAAATCATAATATTTTGCAACGGATGAAATCTCTCTGAATATCGAACTGAAATACGTTCCAACCAAAAGTGTGATACACGAGTTCAACTCCCAGACACGACGATATTTTCACTTCTGATTACGTGGGTGAGCGTGTGCCAATACATGTAAGTGTTTAAATTTTCCTCATCCTGAGGCATTCAGGAAGATGTTATCCTTTATTGAATTCCGTTGTGAAAATATTACAATCTTCCACTCGACAAATAGTTTCACTTCTACATCAATCTGACTGTGAGAACAAACTCATGAGATAAATTCCGCCAAGTTTGAGGGTGCCGAGCATGGAAATACTTCGGGAAGTTCTGCCTTTTAAGAGCATAACGACTTAACTGCTGGTATGGAACGTCTTAAGGGCGGGAATGTGTAACGCCGGCGGGGACATAACGACGGGGGAACTTAACACGACGCATCGCGAAAACTAAACGACCTATCAGCAGAAACAATCAAAGAACAGCGACATCCGCAAAAGATAAACGCACCCAACGTAAGTGGGGAAACGAAAGAATAAGAAACAACTTATAAACGAAAGAAACATCGGAAAGATGACCCCGAGAGAGAGGAAATGGGAGGTATCTCGTGCGAACGTTACCGAATTCCTCGGTAGCAAACGGACACGGCGCCCTTTTTCTCCCCTCGACGCGAGCTAAGGAGTTAAGAAGGACTTTCTCTCGCGAGAAATCCCCAAGAGGAATGCGAGAGGAGAGGAAATTGTATGAAGAGAGGAATGGAAGAGCTCGAAAAAGGTCGGATGGGTAAACAGATTGGATGGGAGGAATGGAACGAGGGTAGTGCGGTCGAGATAAGGGGTAGGCTCGCAAAAGGGGAAGGCACGATCTTATTACGGAGTGAAAAGGAAATGAGATAGGCGAAAGAAAGATCTTTCTTTTGAAAGCTCCGGACCCGGGAATAAAGGGAACGTGAGAAACTTTAAGGGGAAGGAGGCCATTTTGTTTCAATTCCGCGTCTCTGCAGGAAGAATGGGATGGGGGAGGAAAAAAGAAGATATGAGACTCGGGAAATAAACTTCGATTCCAAATGCTGGGCGAAAAATACTCTCGGCGAAATAACGGTGAATTTGTAGCTCTCACCTGGTAAATGTCCCTATCAACGGAGCCTATAGCCGGGCGAAACTTTCCTCTATCTGAAGAAAGGCAATATTCCATGACTTCCAATAAGAAAAAAATGAGTTCAGCGAATGGGAAACTGGGAATCATATATCTTTGGGTGAAAAATCCTTTTTACAAATCAGTTTCGTGCAAATCAAAATTTTCATGTCTACGTCGACAACAGCGAAAGAAATGTTACACAGATAAGTAACATTTACGGGAAACAAATCTTCGCTAAAACAAATGAACAAATAATTCGCAGCTAGACAACTTTTTCTTTGTCGCTAGTTGGAGATTAAACTACTGTGGCTTTTGATCTCAGAAAAGTTAAACAATTTATAACGAACTTCAAACAATCTTGATTCGTCATTACTTCCCGATTTACGAGAAGAGTGTCTAAACTTCAATGGAGATTCGGAATTATTCACTTCACACGTTCTGCCCGTTTAGAGGAATTCCTCATTACTTCAGCTCATAGAAATTTAGTTCATAAATTATTTTTTATTTTATTTTGTATTTAGCGCCGAAAGCTAATATGGCAAATATCAATTATTTCCTTGTATCTTCCCAAGGGTAATAAAACTTCAAATTCAAAAACCTCTAAACTTAGAAGCAGAACATCAAAGATCAAAACAGACGATTATCAGGATCGATAAATCTAACTTATCTCCGTCCACATAAATACCCTACAAATACCACGCCTTTCGGTGTGTGGCAGGGAGTGTAACAGCCAAGCGTTCGAGTTTCCTCTTAAGCTTATTGTTGTTGCGTATCGTTCGCGGAAAGAATGAGTTCCTAAAACGACTTATAGTCGCATCTATTTCTCTTTTTTTTACTCTCATTGTCGGATCGGTCGAAGTAGCATGGGGATCGCATAACACCAATTAGGTATTCCTCAAATGTACTTTCCCTAGATTTAGCAAGCAATTGCAGCCTAGCTTCTAATCTCCGTTCTTTCAAGGATTCCCAACCTACATCTGAGAGCTTTTGTATAACGCTTGCTTTTCTATCGCAGCACTTTTTAACAAATCCTATCGCCTTGCGCTGCGCTTTACCGAGTTCGCGAGCATCCGTTTCATCCTCTGAATCTCGTATATGCGCCGCATACTCCCGATAGGGACTGACTAACTTGAAATAACACCGCTCTCTAACCTTGCCATCGCATCTACCTACAATGTGTTTTAACAAACAGATTTTTTAAGTTGATTTACCACATATTTTTCGGATACGTGTGTTCCGGTTTGCGTTATTCATAAGAGCGATTCCGAGATATTCATCTGAATCAACTATTACTATTCATATTCATTCCACTAATTTTGTACGGGTAGTTCCGACGCAATTGTAGCCTTTGGAAGACATTGAGTAAAGAGCATTTATTTACATTAATATCTAATTATATAATCTAAATATCATCCATTTCAGTCACTTTCATAGATATCTATTACTTCAGATACTAAATTAAAGTACCTATGTACCTGTACGAACATAGGATGTAATACTTTATGAACTCCAAATATAGTTCTTATAGTATGTGGGAATACCAAATTTAGTTCTTATAGTATGTGGGAATACCAAATATAGTTCCAAAATAAGTAACTTAACTACAAATTTTCTTCTACTAGTTCTTATAGTATGTGGGAATACCAAATATAGTTCCAAAATAAGTAACTTAACTACAAATTTTCCGCCTTATAGGAAACAACATCGCGCGATATATCGATTCACATTCGATACAACCACCTTACATACCACCGGAGATCGGACATTCCAAAATAAGGAATGCACTAGCACTGACATCAAAAACCTCGACACTTCAGAGGGGTGTAGAATAAGCAATTTTAATCAAGAATTCGATCGACTTCTGTCCGGGCTTTACCTAGCACCAGAGGAATGAAGACGGCACATTCTCGGCATCGCAAAGATCGCTACCAACATAACTTCGAGTTGCCGAGGCTATGAAAACAAACACCCGCTCTTAACCCTAGCAACAATCCACCCCGGGAAAAATTACCACCCCCGAAACTTTCTTCATAACATAATCTACGACGAATTCCCTTTTATGAGACGGTCTCGTCTGACAACTTCCTCGAATGCCTCCGTTACGTCTCGCGTAATTATAAAGGGAGAGAGTATATGCCGAGGGATAGATGAGGAGCTATATGGGCACACAAAACCGAAAAGGGAGGAAAGAAATGGGAGGATGTCGGTAGGGACAGAGAGAGGAAAAACGAGGAGTGGGAGTGGCCTTCCTTTGACGTTGAAGAAGATTGGAAACATGAGGAAAGACGGGGGAATTGGTTGGGGGAATGGTCCGTGGACTACGAGGAAATAATGGATGATTCGGCCCGTGGAGTCTGGGATGGGTAAAAGAAGTAAGCGAGAGGCGGGGAATTGAGCTTCTTTTGGGAAAGATATAAGGAAGAAGTGTAGCGAAGCAGAAGTTATTAAAGAGATCGGACCGGAGGTTCGGCTGATTGGGTAAAAGTAGTTTCCCGCCTCCTCCTCATCCACGGGCAAAACAAAGCCGAACCAAACGATCTCGATGATAAATGGTACGAAACGCATTGCGCGAATTTTCTCACGTACGGACCGTCTCCATAAATTACGTAAAATATTTCCTTTCCATTCCTCCGCGGAGCCCTACTTAACAAAGCGATCATGAGTCCATTAGAACGCTCCAGTGACTACACTTTGTCGTGAATTAGGTTTTTCAGAGAGGGGAATTAAATACAGCGAAAGTGGACTGACTACATTTGCCGAAACGAGCTGGATATTCCACGGTGTGAGGCACCACGAAACTCGACGAATAATTTTCCCCCACTGTGCCGTGTTGCTCCGTGCCGACCAACTTCACAAAAGTTCACAAATTTTTATCTTGCACGATTAATATTTACTACCCTTATCCTTTTTTCCAAGCGAAAATATGAAATATTTTCATAAAAGATAACAACTATAAAACTCGAAGACTACGCAATAAATCTTGTAAATAAAGAATGTATACCTCTTTTAACTAAAGATTTGATTTATAAAAACGGAACGAGAATAAGAAAACAGAATTTATACGTAGAATTAGCAAGTAGGTAATCAAAATCCTAGAAGTTTAAGTAGTACAGAAGTAAAACATAAAGTTTTGTAGAAATGTTGGGCAAATGAAAGACCGCAGAAATTACTAACATTAGGAATACTAAATAGTTGGAAAAATTAATTTAGGCGAGTGGTTATCATTTTGAATAAAATTTCGCATCAAAGAAGCAAAGTTTGGTTACAACTCAATTCCTAAAATAACACTACATCTGAATGAGAATTTCTTTCAATACTGCTTAGCAGAATACGTGTGAACAGACATGAAGCTCATTATAAATCACCTTAGCGATAATTTTAGATCATAACAACAAGATAAAATATAACACAAACAAATGTCATTGAAAAGCAACTTCTTTAGAGAGGATACTACGGGAAGTATGACAAATCGTGATTAATTAACAATATCTCAACAATTTCCACAAAAGTATGAGAATATAAACACACAAACGTTTTTTGGATACTGTAAGGAACGCCTGATGGTGATGGTTTGCTGAAAGTTGTATTTTGATCGCGTACATACACTTTTATAAACATTCTACAAACATTGACAACTAAGCACGCCAAAACATAGCCACGATTCAACAAAACACCGCTTTTAAACTTCTCCAACTCTATAAGAATCGTATTCGTCTGAAAGACCGAATGAAAGCGGCAAACAACAATGCTATAACCGCGCAGCATCATTAGTTGGAGCACACGGCCCCTCGTACAGCAATCATGCCATCAAAAACTACTTCGCCCTGAGCGTGAAGCGATCTCAAGATACCGTAACAGAAATACAAGAGAGAGGGATTAAATGATCAACACCCCTTAATGATATATCAGATTGCTCTTTGTAGGCTCTGAGATCACACGAATGCGCCCGGAATTTCACGGAATTATCCCGCGTCTCAATTCCAGCCGCGCGTTCCTCCGAAAATCAAACTTCTTCCCGAGGACCTCGAGGAAAGCGAGAGAATTACACCGAAGACAATTTTCCATTTTTCATCCAAATGCCTCTTAAAGCCCCCGAAAACCTGATAGTCATCCGTCGAAATCATTTAGGGCGTTTGAGTGTGAAGGAGGAGATAGCGAGAAATTAGTTTTCAGAAACGTCTGATTTCTGAATTCTATTTACGATTGGAAGCCGTAGGAGATTGAGTAATCCCTCGCCAATCACCTGGGTTTCGTTCCTGGTAACCGACGCGGTTGATTCAACTCTCGAAAGACTGAAGTTGTCCAAAAAAGACGAGGGTAGGGGAAAGTATATCCGAAACACAGCAGAAGTTATTAATTACAACGATCTCTCACGCAACGGGCACGGTGATTAATCGAGGAAGTTCATGGTCTAACTATAGAATAAAATTATTATTAGATAGTTGATAAATTTAGGTTATAATATTAGCAGTTTCATTTTTAGCACATAAATATCCTTATTCACAAACATACTTTTTCGCGAAAAGAACATACGATCCCCATCGTAACGTTCTTGAGAGATGTTATGAAAGATAATGCATGTAGAAAATGTTACGTAGAATAAAAATTAGGAGGACAGAAATCTATGAGGATAACTTTACTAAACCACAAGACACTGATGACCCGGGTTTCGCAGCAATGCTGCGACATAAGGTGAAACCCAGGAGAAATCAGGCGAAACCCGGGTCGTCATTCATTCACTGGTTTAGTAAAGTAATTATGTATTACGCATTTTGTGTCTCACACTACCACAAAGTTACATCTACATAAATACCCTGCAAGCCGCCTTTCGGCGTGTGGCAGGGGGTGAAAACACCGAGGGTTCGGAATATTTTTTAACCTATTGTTATCGCGTATCGTTCATGGGAAGAATGAATTCTTAAAACGACTCGTCCTAGCATCTATTTTTCATATTTTTCGCTCATTGTCGGATCGGCCAAGGTAGTTGGGGGGTCGCATAATATCGACTACATCTTCCGCAAATGCAACTTTCCCTAAATTTTTCAAGCAGTCGCAATCTAGCTTCTAATCTCCTATCTTTTAAAGATTCCCAACCTGCGTCTGAGAGCATCTTGGTAACGCTTGCATTTTTTTCGTAGCACTTTTTAACAAAACGTATCGCTTTCCGTTGTACTTTCTCGAGTTCACGTGTGCTTGTTTCGTTCGCCGGATCCCATATACTTTATGCATATTCCAGATGGGGCCTAACTAACGTAAAATAACATCGCTCTCTAACTTTTTCGTCATATCTACCGACAATACGCCTAATGAAACCAAGCTTTGTAATTGCTTTACCAGAAATGTTTCGGATATGCGTGCTCCACCTCATGTTATTCGTAAGAGTGATTCCGAGATACTCGACTGAGTCGAATACTTTTATTTCCGTTCCGTTAATATTGTACGAATTTTTCTGCCGCAACTGTTTTCTTTCGAGAAAGTTTACTACGGAGCATTTACTTGCGTTAAGGTCGAGTTGCCATTTTTCGCACTACCGTTGAATACGATCTAAGTCGCTTGTTAGGGATTCACGGTCTTCCTCGCTTAATAGTTCTTTATATATTACTGTGTCATCCGCGAATATCCTCACTTTACTAACGATGTCGAGTCAAGTCGTTCATGTCTATCAGGAGAAGAAGGGGTCCAATCACGCTGCCCTGAGGTACACCTAAGGTAACTTTGACTCTGTTTGAAGTAACGCCGTCGAGTACTACTTGTTGCTCCTTATCGCAGAGAAAATCCTTGGCCCAGCCAATTACTTCCTTATTAATACCAGCCAAATTTAATTTGTAAATTAATTTGTTGTTAATTAAGTTATTGTCTTTTTCACTGGTTAAGTAAAGTAATCACTATATATGTTGTGTGTCTCACTACCACTGGGTTAAGCCTGAACTAATTAGTTGAATAGGAGGCTGCGCCTTAGAAGGAAATGGTACTGGGTTCGATTCCCGGTGGGTGTCTATATATGTGTGAAATAGTGTTAGTTTTCGTAGTATTTTTATTAATTAGGGGTTAGCGATATATATATTCTAAAGAGAAAGAAAGTATGCTTGATTTTACGACTAAAAAGATAATTGAAGATGGATCCCAGAATACGAATACAATTCAGGGAATAAAGAATGGCGCGGGAAATTTATTCGGCGTCAAGATTGAATTCATTTCCGCCGCTATACAAACTGAACATTTTTCTGGTGGTGTCTTGAGTTGGCTGGAAATGTTTTTCCAACGTCAGTAGACTGAAAAGCGTATTTACACGAATCTAAGGCGATATTTTTCCCCCTTTCGAACATCTACAGAAAAAGGAGTCCATCTTAAAATAGTATGCGAAAACTTCGACTTCCATGGGATAGCATTATTTAAACGTTTACGTTCATCATTGCGCCATATTTATTTATTACAGTATGTAAATGAAGTCATACTGCAAATGCATCCACACGAAATATTCTGATTTTAAAATGTTGCTGATGTTTCTGTAGTTTCCGAAATTATAAATTTTGAATGCTTCTTAATCTATTAGTATTTACTATCTCATCTACTTTTCTACGTACGAGTACATACAATACATTTTGATAAACTGACTTTTTAACACTTAATTTTCGATAGACAACGGAAGCCTTCATTCACTTTGAGACATTGAATAACGAGAAAAAGAACTAAAATAAGACAAAGAATCATAAGAATTTTTGAAAATCCCACACTTTATTAACAAATTTCAACTGGTATCAGTGCCATCTTTTAGTGGACTTTGAACATCTTTAGGGTAATGATGTAAGTTTGTCCATAAAACATAGAATTTTAATAAACATTATTTTTCATCGTGTTATTTTTTTCTCGATCACTGTTATTATTATTATTTTATTCCTTTCTTTCTCAGCACTGTCACGAGATCCATGGGTACAGGTATAAATACCAACTATGTACTCCCAGAGAAAATTAATTCTGCTTTTAAAATAGTTATTTACATTCCAAAATTCAAATTTCCAAACTTTTCGATAATATAACATGGTAACTGCCTTTTGAATTTTAATTACTATGTCACTGTTTAAATTTAAAGTATTAAGACTATCGAAAAGTTGCTTTGGGATTACACCAGAAGTTGATAAAACTATAGGTACTATTTTGACTTGTTTCATACTGCAGATCTTTATAATTTCATTTGCCAGGCCTTGATGTTTACTTCTGTTTTCATATAGTTCTTTCAACATTACATGTTAAAGAGACTGATACGTCTTTCAAAAAAAAAATTAATTTTCTTCGTCTATTAATGTCATATCAGGTCTGTTTTGGTTGTTATTTATATATTATTATAGTCGGGTCAAAATATAGCTTATAATAATAATAATTATTATTTAAAATTCATTTACTACCTTCAAGGATTGATAATGAACAGAGATCGTTTCGGAATCGAATTTGTATTCAAAAAATTTCGCTCAAAGTACCATTTGTCAAAGCTAATAGAATAAGTTCATATATATTCTCATGTCGGGAAGAAAGAATTAAGCATGCCTCTCAAGCAACGTACATTCAGAATACTAAATACTATCACGAAATAAATCTAAAAGCGCGCTCCGAGAAAACACTAGTACTCTAATCCGCAGTTGATGGAGAACTACTCAGCTCCTCTAATGCTTTTCATCGCGCTTGTACGGAGAGAAGTATAAATGATACCAAATATCATTCATCATCCATCCACTTTTTCCCACTTGGCTCCAATCATCCTCCCGAGTCTCTCTAGGTTTCTTGGGAGGTTCCAATCGATAAAGTCTCTCTCTTAGCCGCCAGAGGGGGAAAAAGCGAGGGTGGCATGAGGATATAAAGAGGAGCGATGGGAAAGAGAAAAAGCCACCGAGTAGAGTGCGGAATAGGCATAAGAATGTCTGCCACTCGGCACTAACGTAGCTAGGGTTTTTAGGGGAGATGTAGGAAGCTGTTGGGTGCAGGGGAGAGGGTTCTGGAGAGAGAAAAGTTTTTGAGAGCTATAGAAAGGGGAGAGGCGAGGAAATAGGATGATGGGTGCTGGAGGGATTCGTGGGGTGGCAGGTGGCAGATTGAGAAGAGGGATGAGGTCGGGTTACTACACAAAGAGAGGGTCAACTAGGGAAGAGTAGACGACACGTGGGAGAGAGATTTCTGCTCCGTGGTTCGAGACGTTGATTCTCTTCCCGCACGGACTGATGGCTACGGTATGAACGCGACAAGTGGGCGGAAGGGTTTATGTAATCGGAGGAATTGCGAATGCGAGCAAAAGGTCTTCGGCGAAGGAGCGGAAAATTCGAAGCGAAATCCTCTCCGTCTCCAGGTGCAAAGCGGAGGCGTAGCGATCTTATCCAGCGCTGCTAATTTCCATCACGGTTTCCAGTATCAACGCAGGAACGCTTACTTATTACTTTAAAACGATTCTGATGTCTATCACAACGTGAAGGGCCTGTTAGACCTTAATAGCGAGCCATTTTTATAAGGTTTCCTTTCCTTTTGCCTAAAAAGAAAGGGAGATTTAGGAATAAAATTTCCCCCACGGAATGTTGAAGAATTGGGTTTCGGTCCCATTCACGAAGACTTTTCTCATTTCCCTTTATTCCTTTGTTTAGTCAGGAGGCATTCCGAATCGTGCCAATCTTGCTGTGTAACGTCATAAGTTACGACCTATCGTACGTGGAAAACCTGTATTTTCTTAAGAGAATGAACCTTTTAATAAAATATACATTTTCATACAAATCATCAAAATGATTAAGAAAAAAGAGCAGAATGAGAAAAATTCAACTTTTTGACCATCTTCCACTTGTGCTGTTGGCTACCTTCATAAGTAGACGTAATTTTCATATAATATCCTAATTTGAATTACATATGCTGCAATAAATCTAACGGAAGGTAACTAACGATAAAATTATAAAATTTTCTCCTAAACTACAAACTCTTTTCATTACGTTACTTCCAAACAATTTTACAATGCGGTAGTAGATACAAAGCATTTCCCATTCTTTATATGTTTTCAAAAGTTTCGCAAGGCTTTGGATGAAATTTCAGGAAGACAGCATTTCATTAACAAAGGATGGAGTGCAATATTTTGAATAATTTGACCGTTTAGTTATGTGTTCAAGATAAGTACTACAAAGCTTACATTCAAAATTTTAGAAGACTTGCCACTCAACACAAAAATACAATCATGCTTCTGATAAAAAGAACTTGTACCTTAACGTAGAAAGAACCCTCTTGTGCAATCGCCGAGGTTACATATTTTTTTCAACTAAGAAAAGCGATTTTCAAAGGAAGTCAAAATGTTACTTCGGTAAGTCATATCCATTACAGAAAGAAAAGATGAGAAGATAGTTTGTCATTTGGAGCAACAGAGAGCCAAACAAATTTTAAATAAACGCACTAGCAACTTCCTAATCAAGTAGCACATACATTTCCATTGATTTTTTCGGATAAATCCAACTTTCTGTAAAGAAAACCATGGGTTTAAAGAAATAAATTTCACCCAGTAGCTATGAACAAAGGTCGAGAATTCTTACCTACATCAAAGACTATATAAAAGTCGATAATATAATAAACTATAAGTAAAATCATTATTAACCGGTAAAATAATTAATCAAATATGCATGAAAATCTGAGTATTATCAATAAATCAACGAATTCTACATAATTCGACCTTACTTCGTGAAACACAATTTAATAAGTGGAAAAAGAAAACATATTTTTGTTTAAAAAATATTTTGGAAAATACGAAGGTTGTTCCCATTAATTCAATATATTAATAACATTTATTTTTGCTGGTAAATATATTTTACCATTTCCACACGATTGAGTAGCTTACCCTAGAGCAGCAACGAAACTCCTTTCATGGGTTAATTCAGAGATACACATCGTTGCGTAAGAAGTGGACGAAGAACTGTGGAATATATTTAAAGAGAAACTTTGGAGCGAAAAAATTACGAAAATATCACTCCGAATGTAGAAACGCAACCCTCTGCTTTGCCAAGAGAAATCCATTCAAGGAAATGCCCTGAAATATGTAAATAACTGCTGATGCACTCGCTCGCGAGGAACTCAAGACATGCCACGGGCGAGAAAGCAACATACACTGCGTCGACGTCAATTTTCGAGAATAAACATCCTCGTGAATCTCATCTTTATCTCGTAAAGTACCTTCCGAAACCTACATTTTCCCTATAAAGATAATCTGAAAAATATATTAAAGTCAGTTATGTAAAGAGTACATATTATTACGCATTTTCAAATCTTCAACGCCATCATTTAATATTCGCATCTTTTAAATGCACCCGAAGGAAGGAAAATGTAGGGCTGAAAAGATTTTTCAACGAAGCCATTACTCATCAATGCAACGAAGCATTTGATGACACAAAACTGAGTTTTATATTGAAACGCAACAATAAAAATATCAATACGCCATTCAGAAAATTATGAATAAAAAAATAACAGAAATCAAAAGTTATAAATCACTGTATGACTCAAATATTTAGGTTGGCTAAGAACATATCCGAGAAGAAAATACTTTCTTGGTCTACTTATGTCTACGATCTTAAATAATAGTAGGCAGTCCTTTTTGTTTACTTCTTTTAAATCTCCTTCGCATCTTCAAAGCCCTGAATTAAAAATAATTCACGAGTAATTTTCGTTTCTTCACACAAATCAAGCTTTTTTTATAAATCATTTATTGTATCCGCTATCACTATTGGGAATTCCCTCTCAATAACGATTCGTGAGGCAGAAAGATTAAATAAGTTAAAATTCTTATTGTTTGAATATGTTCTCAATCTATGTTCTTGAATACTACCGTTATGTATGTATTTCTATATATAATCTTAATATCCTTAAGTAAACTTTCTGAAAACCTACACTTGTTCAGTTTTATACGCTTATGACTGCTTGTACCTTTCTCATGCTGTTGCCCTTGGTTTGGTGGTTTGCAACAAAGCACGATAAACAATAATATTATTGGAAATAATTATGGAAAAATTGTTGTACTTTTACCACAATATTTTATTAATAAGAACACACGACCGGTTTCGACGATTAATCGTCATCCTCTGGTACAAAAGTACAACAATTTTTCCATAATTATTTCCATTATGGATTACCACAACACTTCGCCTACTTCAGTGAAATAATATTATTATTATCATTATGACTCACTGAGGCTTTCTGTAGTTGCTTACAGGAAATAATCACACTTTTATCGGGGTTATCTAATCGAGGCAGTCGCTTGATTGATGTTATCAACACCTTTGTATTTGCTTTCGCCTGTTGGTAGCTTCTGTTTGTACGCTTAGGATCTCAAGCGTATGTTATGGTCTTATTTTCCATTATCGCAACAATAATCGATTTTAAAATACCAGCTGTTCCTGATACCTATAACAATAAACGAGAAAGGAACACCGGATTGTGAGCTTCGAAACAAAAATCATGCCGATATAATATACAATTAATACAATAATAATTGATGAATTTCCAGACGACAAACGAGTAATGAGCCGTGTTTCAGAATTTGATATGCAAAGCTTTACTTAGAAATGCTAATGAAGTAATATCCTCCTCAATTGATACTATGAGGTCTTCTTCACTTTCTGTTAAACTCATTTTCAATAGAATAGTACCAGCTTAAGACTAAAAAATAAGACCTTCTTAATTGCAAAAAGAAATAAAATTTTTTGCAAGTTAAACCGATTACTTTTGATGACTTAATGCGTAAATTCAACCAAAATATGCAAAAATCTTGATATAAATGATAACGCTGAACATTTTATCCGTTTATTGACCGAATTAAACAACTACTCGACTTCCCTAACAGACTGAGGCAAAAAAATTTCAATAGATTTGAAGCGATTCTTCTCTGAAGTTAAACTCATAACTGGTAGTAATTCTGAGTCATTTTAGGATGCATTAATCAAATATAAGGGTTCTTGTACTTCATTAGGTTTTAGATTAAGTGAAAGTTAAGTGTCCATGATTCGCAGTATAACCATATTGATAATTAAAATACGGTTTCGCAATATTTTGTCCTTTCCTTCTTTACGTCTCAATAAAAACAGAAATTAGTACCACAGAAAATGTCATAAGGATTTGGAGCATACAGGAAAATGTTGAAACCTCATCAAATTCATCGTCAATGAGAGTGGAATTAAACGTTCGTGAGTACCTGAAAGGTATAATGTTATAAAAGCATCGCAAAAAAGTCGAGGTATGGAACAATTGCAAGACAGTAGTACCAGAAATTTGAAGATGAACAGTTCTGCGAGATAAAACTTCTTTAATTATTGTTGGAAAATTAAGCGGAAAAATCTCTACCTGCTAATTAGCCTCCCACGAGGAACCTAAGGCAATTACGTCCTTACTCCGCTACTCGGATACAGGAGAAAAAAAGAAACGCGGAAAGCGCTGCTAAAACGAGAACACGAGTCGCGAGGAGGGAACCAAACTGAACGCACAACCGTCTCCGAGTGGAAGCAGACAATGCTAGCAAAGTGTAACAAAGGGAGGATCCGATACAGGAGGATGATACACATTTTTAACGAACAAAATAATCAGAGTCCCGGTACAAGCGCAACAAAAGAAACTGGGTAAAATACATACAATGCCGAGGGGAGGAGAGAATGGAGTGGAAAAAGGGAGAAAAGAGTGGTGGGGAAGGAAAGAAATAAAAGAAAAGGGCCTAAGGGGTGCGGCACCGAAAGCGCACGTGACAAGAAACCACGAAATGCGCCGGGAGCTGAAAGATGCAGGAGAGGAATGGGGGGAGGAAAAGAGCTAAGCAAGCATAAAATTCGAGGTATAGGAGAAATAAAAAGAAGGGAGAGAAAGGGGAGAAGAAAGGGATTCGGGAAAAAATAAATCGACGACAAAACACATTAAAACTTCCCTAACTTGAAGCCTAACAAATCCGAGAAGTGATCGATACAAACAGAGTCAAACTCGAAAGGTCCGCTCTCTTCTTGAAAATAGTAATAAAAGTTTGCGTGGATGGGACTTATGATAAAACACGGCCGAAGATGATAGGAAAATGTCCTTTTCCGAGATGGGATTTTTGGAAGGGCCTCGTCCTTTGATCCAGCTCATTTCCGGTACATACGCCGAAGATTTGAGTGTTGAATCTGCAAACTTATGAACTTTAGGAGGAAGGAAGGGAAAGACGGTTATGACAGAATTTTGGACAAAAGTTATTGCTTATCCGATGAAGAACGAAAATTTCTCCGTGTCCGCTGGTTCTTTGGGAAAATGTTAAGTTCGAGAAATGTTCAGCTAGTGCGATAAAACCTGCACGAGAGGAAAATCTACACCACAATCGAAATTATGTAATAACTGTCATTAAAAAAATAGTTCAAAACTATCAAAGCATTACGGGTCTAAGTAAATTAAAATTGGAGTCAATGGATAGATTTTTTCAGCATATAATCTCGAAAGAGAAACAAAACCTACTTTCTTAATCATTCTAATACCACAAAGAAACTATGAATTCGATTTTTATTAAAATTATTGTGCAGTACTCAAGTCATAAGAGGTTTCATAGATTTGTTAAATGGATGCTCAATTCTGTAAGTATTTTGGAGGATAATACGATAATACGATAGGAGTATATCTTCAATAGTTCAATTCGCTTCAACTGATACTTAACAGTACTAGTGGGACTCACGAGCTTACGTAGGACTCGAGCAGGTTGGAAAAAAGATAAAATAAATCTTCCTCTTTTCATGTTTTAATATTCAGCTTAATTATTTACAAAATTTTCCAATAGTTTCTTTACTATTCATCAACCAGCTAAGTATTCGTAAAATATTTAATTACATCAATTAATACAGCGGAATTTGCACATTGGTGGAAATTGATTGTCTTGAGGACACGCAGAGTAGGATTTGAGGCCATAAAGATTGGTGACAACGGCATACACAAAAAGGTTATCACTACGAGGAATAAAACATTGAGGAAATTGCGTTAAGGTAAAAAGAAAATACATCGATAGTGACTTAGATGTTTTGCCTCATAGTATTCTAACAGATTTCACATTTTCTTTCATACTTCTTCTACATCATCTAACAAAATATTCGTAATTCAAGGAAAACTAGTAGAGCTCCAAGTGATTAGAATAAATATTTGCAAACAGACTGAGATCAAGACGTAAAGAACGAGAACGCAAAATAAACACCGCCGTTGAAAAAGTAAATAGAACAGCGCGAAGAGGGAAAAGAGAACAACAATCAATTCCAAAGGTTATATTGAGAAGAATTTGAAGAAAGAAGACCGTGGAATGCCCCATCCACAACAAGATTTGAAGAACACGAAAAAAAATGAGTCCTCCAGGCATCTCGATGGGGTATATCTCAAGAGAGAGAAAACCTATAAGATTTATTACTCTCCGGTCATCCAATGGAAGAAAGGATATACGCAGAAAAACACAGCACGGGCATTAATCACCCCATCCCCTTTTTGGGATAAGCAAATACACCACCAAAAGACATACAACGGTTCTTCCTTACCCCCCGCGTTCCTTTCCCTCTCAAAAAAATCACACCCCATACATCTCCTTTCACCACTCATAAACTCCAATATATCTCCTGGAAGGACTCATCAACTATAATTCTTTCCCGGTCTCCCCTTAAATCAAACACCGGCGTACATCTGCTTATCGATTCATACCTCATCCATCATCGCCCCTTGTCCGATCCGACATGCTTACCCTGCAATCTTAAAGACGTTGGAGCAACTACGAGCGGACCTATAGAAATAGAACTCAATTGGCGGTCGAGAAAACAAAGTGAAAGGGAATCGATTCGATTGAACCGTCAAAGATCGGAGTAAATAAAAAAGTTTTGGGAAATCGTCGGAATAAGTTGGGAGACCCATCACCTACCGGAGGGGGAGGAAGGGGCGAAATTCCCTTAACGTCCTCGGTTGTGGTTAACCCCTAGCACCAGACGGGCAGAGGAGTTAGGGCTCACCCTCAGCTCCCTGGCGACCGTTCCAGCATCCCTCCGGCACATCGAAATCACATAAAGCGATGCCCACAGGAGTTTTAGATTGATCCTCCTCATATCATCCCGTTTTATAAACGCGAGACTTATGGGCGAGGATACTGAAGGGTCATATAGTAAAGGCGTACGGTCTGAAAAGTTCCATGCAGGCCCCCGAAAATGGGGGCCCGTAACATTTCGAGATGAAGGGGACCTTGCGATTTAAGAGGCCCTCTAAAAATATGATCAAACGGACGGAACCCCAGAGACCTTTATATAGGGACGGATTATCTCGCAGCTCCGGGGCTCCTTTGAGGACTACGCTCGCCGGACCTTTTCCTTCTCACCCAACCTTATGATCAAAGGATAACCGAGGTCTGCGCTGTCGACTGAATCCCTAATAATTCTTCGAATCATTTATGGTGTGTACTTACCGAACTAAAATTTGATAAATTCCTATTTAGGAGGTGCATTTCCGACCTTGTGTAAGGAGGATTTGAAAAAATAACGCGAATCACTTGGAGCACCTGCTGAATTATTCCTTTAACCTCACTGCGAACTACTAGCATGCATTCTCGATTCAGCTAAACGAAGAGTGGGGAGGGTAAAATTTAATTATAAATCACCGCAAGATATAGATGCATCTCGACCTACATTTCGACGCCTGCGATGCTGATATTTCTAGCCTAGGAAATCAAGGCCACATCCATTTATGTTATTCATAATGTCCATTCGAATTTTCCGCTTAAGTGACAAACTAAGATCTGCCCAAACTGATTTAACTTTCAATTTCATCTTTCATTTTAATACAATAAGCAATTTGTGCGAGAATCTGTCGCCAAATTTCTGCATCCAATGTGGTTATTACAAGGCTTAAATGTTTAGTTAAATGTTATTGAGATATTTCATACAACATAAACATGTAATATGTATACGTGCAGAATATAAATGTACATAACAAATGATAAATATATAATATTATACACACTATGGCATAGTTTATTTTTTCCAAATTTAATCACCTGATAGTCCTCGAATGGCCATATGGATATCATTTTCGACTTCAGTGATAAAGGTTCCGGGTACGACTCCCGGTGGAGGTCCACGTGCAATGATTTAGCTGTCGAAGCACTTTTAAAAAATTACAACTAATTAATCGCCTGGTAACCGTCGTTGTTTATAAATAGGTAAAAACTCGCACACTTATAACACGAGGATTATACTATACTATACTGAATTTACTAAAACACATTCCACAAACACAACAAATATGTATCCATTACTCGTCTATTCATTAAGAATTTCTTTCAAAACTAAGACTTTGACCTTCTAAAAACAGTAGAATGTGTTTCATTCTGAAAATAAATTGCAACATTCTTTTCGGCAAACCAAAAATGTTTCGAACCAATTTATTCAGAGCGACGGCATCATCCCAAAAGCAGCATTCTGAGATGTACCCTGAAAGTGCTCAAACATCGGACCAAAAGAAAACAAAGACAGCGAAAAATAAAAACAAAGGCACTCCAATACCGAAAGTAGCGCAGCTGGATTTCCAAAGAAATGGACCGAAAAATACCACCAAGCCAAACAATTCGGCGAAATGGATGTGGAAATGGGGAAGTCGATCGGTTCTATCTGAAACCCCACGGAAAACCTTCCAAAGTTGCCGACTTCGAATCCCGCATTACCATCAATCTCTTTCCTCAAGACGGAATACCGCATGGACTCCATCACCCCCAAACAGGGCTGCCAACTTTTCCGGATGAACAGGGAGGAAAAATAATTTCGACAAAAATTTTCAATACTCCATTCTCAAGGGACTAATGCCTGGATAATTAAGTAGCACTCTATTTCCGGGATTTCGAGATTACTTTACTCGCTCTTCTAATGTATTTTCTTTTTTGAATCCTTTTTTCGATGAACTGGATCAAGTGGTTACTACGAGAAATGGTTCAAAGGAACAAATAATGATAACAACGTCTACTGGGATCGAATTTCAAGCTTAGCACTTCCATGACCCGTTTTTTAAGTATGGTTTTTAACATGGTTTGGTTTGCCGAAATATTCCATCGCTTACTTACTCTAGGGATAGTCAAATACCGAAATCCACTCTTTAAGACATTACTTAACAAAATTTCTCCCTCTATGGAAATTATAATTACGCACTATCCCAAACTTTGAAGGACGTTTGCTAATTGAAGTTTTTTTCAAGCCAAACTATAGGAAAATAAAAGGACATCGGATGAAAATTCGTGATGCCATTTAGTTCAAAGAAAACAAATATGAATAAGCTCCAATAAATATCGCCAGAATTAATTAATTATGATGTAATAATTGCAAATCCCGGTTTGAGAGGATCGCTCGTGTCTAATTCTTTTACAACACACTAAATGTCATATTATGTAAATTATATTTTACGTTATTAACATGCTTAAAAATTCCTATTACAATCATGTGGTATTCTCAGAAGGAAAGCAATAAACGATCCCCCATGTCTACTAATACAACATATTAAATGTTACATGACATAAATTATATTTATACGTTTAAAAAGTCATATTACAATAATATGGTATTTTCAGAAGAAAGAGGATAAGGATAGTTTTGCACATGGAGTGCGTCTAGTATTATTCCCAAGGAAAAACGGGCTTGAAAAAGTCCGAGGATCGGGACTTGAACACTTACCATCGGCCATGCAAGATCCGGGATAGAGTTCCCGTCTAGTCTGACATTATCCAAGACCGTTTTTCTTGGAATTCTCAGATATTACGTGGCATAACAAGAGAACCCATGCGATTTATACCAATGCCAGAGAGCACCCGTGGGGAATATCTGCTCCAGGAGTTGGCAACCCTACAGCCTTCCGTAAGTGCGACTTCTCCATCTCCCAAAATTCTTCCCAGATACACGTTTCAAAACCTGCTCATCTCCTCCTTGATGCTTCCATTTTCAAAAGTGGGGGGAAAAGGGAAACTTTTTCACATCGCCCACGGCTACTTGAGGAAAAAAGATGATCGATCCCCTAAACGAAGGCGACCCTGTCTTGAACTCAGCCCCATCGGCCGCAACAGTCAACAAACTCGATATTTCGCGAGGTTTATTTTCCCCCTCCCGATAAAAAGGTTGTGTACACTGCGAAAATCCTCCACTTCCCCGGAAGTTCGCCTCCGTTCGCCGAGAGGGAAGTATTCGAAATTAATGACCGTTCCGAAGGTCCTCTTATTCATTTTTTTATTCCTTCTCCGACGGGTCTTTTGATGTATATCGTATTTCTTCGAGAGTATAATCGGGCGCTTAAGAGAAGAGGGGGAGTGGTTTAATTACATTTCGTCAAAGGAGGAATCAAGGCCCGTCCTAATTTGGAAATTAGATTTTATTCGCCCGAAAAATTTCGTTTTTGAGAGTTTCCGCGATGCGGATTGATAAACGTGAAAGATGAACTTGAGTTTTAATCTTGGCGATCCGAAACATGTAGTGAATTAGGTTCGAAGAATGATGACTTTTTATTTCCTTTCCTAACATCTCTTTGACGAGCAAGCATCCGTGATTGAGGATTTCATCTCAGACGTAAATATTTACCACAACACTAGGAAGCTGATTTTTAATATTTCCAGCGCAGAAATCGTGTCGTAAAATGTTTAGCCAAAATAGGTCAAACATTTTAATGTGTACTGTGATTTACTCGCAGTCTAAAAAAAAATATAAAATGAGCTACAAAATTCAAGGTAAAGTAGCTAAAACAAATCCCCAATGAAGGAAAACTTCATCGTGGATGTATCAAGTGGTGAAGTAAAGACATATTCTTACGACATATTCGTTTTTCGCATACATACTATCTTTTTTGGAGCTTAGAAAACTTACCTCGTAGAAGGTACAGTAAGGAATTAACTCTAATTTATCGGCTCGCTAAATTTACCGTTTGACTTTAATCAAACTTTCAAGTTAATAAGGAAGTTAACAGCATAGTAATCATTACATTTTAATCACTTACTCCAATTTAATAACAATTAATTAATAAATCAATTAGGCAATCTATTATGTAACTTGAAAACTATTGTAAATCATGGAAATTGAACGTCATATCTACATCTTACTTGTAGCAGCGTTTTAGCCACTTTAATCTATAACACGTAAGTATGAACTTTCAGTTAGCACCGGGAATCGAACCCGAGACCTTTTTCGTTTCTAATAGCAGAAATAATAGACGAAAGATATTCATAACAGCCAAAAATGTATCGAAGTACTATTTTATAGCTAAAGCAACGCTCCAGCCCAAGGGTATCGGAAAACATTCGCTAACAGAGGAATCAACACAAAATTTCGACTTCGAAATGAGTTTCATGCAGCTAATTCTAAGAAATTTGTTTCACGAAATCAATTTCTTCAGTATCAGCTCATTGATGAAACCAATTATAGAGGTTTTAATAGTGTCGTTAAGCGGCGAAGAGGACATTTTTGTGCTTTAATGGTAGTAAAAAAAGGGAAACGAAAGCGCAGGATACATCCTCTAATTCTGACAGGCAACATAGCAGTTATGCTGTAGCTAAACAACTATTCGTAGATTGTGAAAATTTTCGGAAATTCTATACAATTCCAAAAAAGCATGGATATTTTTCCACTGAATGAAATAAGATGTTAGAACTAACACTTTAATTTATACAGTACCACAATAAATACACACATTCACGACCCAGGTTTCAAGTTAGGCCTAGGTTTGAAACCTAGAGTGTGTGTATTTATTGTGATATAGTATAAATTAAAGTGTTAGTTCTACTATCTTATTACATTCTACTATGGCATACCACCAAGTTAAAGCCGAAACCATCAACCTCAATTTTCCACTGTTTGCGCTACTTTTTATTAAAAATGTCATCTCCTCTCGATATTTTCTTCCGGCATAATTCTTGCACATGAGTTGTAAACACAGGTTGAAGTAGATTTCATAAAACGAGCTTCATGATGAGTTTCTAGAAATGTCGGTTGCGAAACACAATGCGCGAACTTTTCAATATTTGTATTACTCTGTTTTAGAACCCAATAGCTTGGCCTCGACTTTGTGGTAGCTTTCCATTTTGAAGACAAATAAAAATAATACTTCTTTACCACAGAATATTTTTTTTTAATGACCACGGTTTCACCCGTTGACCCACCCTCAGATTGAAACCATGATCGCTCAATAAAATGACTCTGCGGTAAAGGAAGGCGTATTATTTCTATTTGTCTTCATTACACAGTTTGAAACTCTGATTTAACGTTTCACGAGATCAGTTACCTGTGATTCATTTCCTCATGGGCCATATGCCTTAGTATATGCCTCGATATTTACTGCATCGGTGGCTTGTTATTGACGTATTTACTACACATTTACTCCTAGCAATCAAGCCTGACGGAAAGCCGCCCGAAATAAAAGCCACGTGAGTTAACGAAACAGGATTGCCAAACCCACAGTACCACTCGAGCGCGATAACACTTGCTTCGAATGATAATGACTGCGATATAGTCGAAAGTTTCCCCGAACGGAAATGGCTCATATCGCCGACTTGGCACTGATGAGGGCAACTTTACAGCAAAGCGGCGCCTCGGGTTTACTCGATCATTTCGCGAGCCAGGCACTCACTTTGATCTTTATGTCGAAGTTTCGTGACAATTCTTCCGTCACCCTTTCATGTTCCTTCGCTGCCTCGTATACATCCCTTTCAGCCGGCTTCTCCTTTGATGTTCTTCATTATGACAACTACCGGCAGGAGATCCTCATCCTAATTAATCTCATAAGGAAAACGCCGCCAGGTTGACTTGGCAGATACAGCTTCCCAATTAATATAATCCTATCACTGCTCCCGAAAATCTTTTATTAATGTCTGTAACTGACTAGGGACGCGTGCGGAAAGAGATCAAGGGACAAAGAATAATTATGTACCACGAACATGTACGGCATTTATTTCTCTTTTGTCAAGATGCAAATTAACAAAAGCGATAAATAAGGTGGGAGCTCCAAAACCGTGTGGATTAACGGGAAATATCTGCTGTAAGCAATCAAAAATGACAAGCAGAAAGATAACTGCAAGCTTCGATAGAAAATATTAACTATTTAAACTAAAAAAATAATGACCGACAGAAGCGCTTAAGAAAGCCTACATAAATAACATTTTTTTCACTAGCAGATTGGCAGGATAATGTTGCACTTTCTTTACGTAACACGACAATTCCCAAGGAGAAGCGGATATGAAAAAAGTCTGTGAGGACCGGGACTCGAACCCGGATCTTCCACTTTCGGGGTGACTGCTCTAGCCAATTGAGATATGGCGGCAGAGCAATTTACGAAATCGTAATACGCCATTTATACTCTGAAGACAAGGTTCTCAATTGGCTAGAGCAGTCACCAGAAAAGTGGAACATCCGGGTTCGACTCCCGGTCCTGTCAGACTTTCTCATGTACGTTACTCCCAGGAAAAATTCCTAGGCGCACTCCTTTATTGTGCAAAGTTACTTTTCACTCTTTTCTTTGGGATCACACGCTAAATAGTTACAAAAATATCAATGTGGAGTAAACAAAACTGTTAACGCAATATCTTATATCAGGTTAACACAGAGTTAAACTATAATTTCCTTCCCAAGGAGAACGGACAAGAAAAAAGTCAAACGGAACCGATTCCGCTTCTCCTTGGGAATTTTCCTAGGTGCACGCCTTATCGTGACAAGTACCTAAAACCCTTTTCCTTGTGTGCTATCATTTCCTAATAATTCATTGGTAAATTATATTAATTTAATATTTGTCGAGATAAATACCTTTACGAGCATCAGTTATCACTTGTATTTGCAAATAAGACAGTATGAGGATGAGCATGATGTATGAAAATTACTAGCACCACTATTAAGATTATCTTTAAATTAATATTTAAATAAATAATAACATTACTATCATTAAAACCGGCATAATAATATCATCAAAGTATAGCATATATACCATAAAAACATTACGCAATAAAAATAATATACTTGATAAAAAGAGGGCATCAAAAACATTAAAAGCTTCAAAAAACCATGGTACACCTATAATGTATTTTGGGTATACAACAGCACCGTAGCTTATCCTTTGAGAAGCTGCGGGTCTACGAATCAAAGCGAAATTACATAATTATTTTACGTAGAGTACATATTATCCTATCCTTCATCATATTATACCGGAATCACCATTTATTTCAATGTTACTGGTCTACATGAGAAGCACCTTTAGAAATTTGCGAAAACATGAGTAGAGAGGACGTTCAAAGTGATGGGAAATGCCGCGAGGAAAGACGCAAAGTGGCGTCATAGCCTGCATGACACTTGTAGGCATTCTGAGCAAATACGCCGCCATTTCAATACGGCCGCTTATGCAACACTCCGCGACGTTCTACGGTGCCGCAGTTTTTAATACAAAAAAGTCGGCCGACATTTTATATGTATTAAATAGCTCTGTGAGAAGATAGGTAAATGAAAATCAGGAACTTCAATAACAGGTTTTACTCTCATAACATGAGTTTTGTGCTCATAAAAAATTTAACTTATCATACCAGTTAAATATCCTTTGGTCTAAATCTAAAGTTATACTTTTTCGCGAGCTTAAAGAAGGCGTGAAATCAATGGAGAACATTCAGGTTTATCATTTATGGTCTTACACCCAAAATTCGCTTTATTGTTAAATAACTTTCAAACGTTCAGACAATGGAAAATTCAAACTCAAAGGGATTCTATTTTTGCTCCTATCGATTATAGAAAGAGCAATGAATACCGAAGTTAAACCTTAACTTTTTTCTATCAAAGCTGAAAATCCCTTTTTAGCACCAATAAGTTTTAAACCATAGTAGACAAGTCATCTAAAATATCCGCAGTCCGATATAGCTGTGGAGAAGTTAAAAACTATTGCAGCAATTTTTGATCTCGATAAACACTTTTATGAAACGCCACAAAGAAACAAACTTGATTATCGTCTCGCTTTTTTCTCTATTTGAAAGAAAAAATTTAACCAGTAATCTATTCTAACCGCGATTGAGGAGTAGTTAGCGTGCTAGCGCTCCGACCCCAAGGTCCCGAATCCTGGATAATAATCGGATTTTTTTCAGGTTAGGGAATGATCGTATGCGCCCTTCTATTGTTACTGTTTACGTCTACCACAGTAATTTTCCGATAAATAGAGACGTTTGTAGAGACTAGGGGAAATAGATAAAAATAAATTCCATAAGTATTCCCACCAATAAAGAACTGCAATCATAAACGGTTCTTCTTGGAATAAACAGATATAAAGTAATGGCACGAGAGAAATTTTTAAGTTTACAATTTTATTAACTTCTAGTATTTGTAATTGTATTAACTTCTGCCATTACAATTTAACTCCAATGTAATTTATTAACAAAGAGCCTTAACGGGAAAACTGCTTCCACCTCTCAGAGCCCGAATTAGCTCATCACTTTCCAAGCAACATCCTCAAGTACATCCGTGCCTCGTAGTTGAATCTTTCCAACTCCAGATGGCTCCAACTCTCCATTTGGAGTCCTCATCGATCGCCGCATAGCCAAACGTAAGAGCTTTATATAAAAACTGGAAAGTTAAACAGTTAATAATCCAGAACCGTAACTCAATCGATAAAAGCGCTGAAAATGTAACAGCTCGTCATTTATTAGCTTCTACTTATTTGTTTTTTGCTTCCGAGAAAAACAGAGGTGGAATTACAGCTTAAAAGATAAAAACCAGTCCATTGTTGAGTTCAACAATTCCTTTTCTTTAAAGTAAGAGAAATGGCTTTCGGTGCGCGTTTTTTTAAATACTTCGTGGAGTTGCAGTAATTAGTGCGCGAGTGGAAGAACAAATTATATATTTTTTCAGTACCATGAATAGTATACAGAAAGAAATAAAACAAATTTACGAATACTTTTGCACAACACCTCGCCTGCCACTGTGAAAAACTATTAGCTTATGAACATTGTTTCCAGCGAATCATCATGCAAGCACAGGTAAATCATGATCATAAACGAAACAGCTATGTGAAACTAGTAGTTTAAAGATTAAATTTTTAATATTTTCCTTAAGGGTGGAATTCTCATATTTTATTACTCATTTTAATAACAAAGAAAATAAAAAAGCCGAATATTATAAGCCCCATTCTCCCAAAAGCTTCCTAATTATTTATTTTGTTCACAAATATGTTATAATATGGTATGTTATGTTATAATATGGTATATGGTATAATACTTCAACATTTTGCCGATATGCATTAATATTTCCTCAATAAACAAATCGACAGAATTTAAGCATTGAAGAATTTTTTCATGGCATGTTCCTGTGGTAATTTCGAGTATTCTTCCTTCATAACTATGCCAATCAAAAACATTTAGAGAGCATTTTCTGAAATGAAACATACTGATGTTATAGACCGTAAAAAAAAATCATCCAATTAGAGTCCAAATAAATACGCATACCGTATTATTTTCCGCACGAAACCTAATCTAATGTCCTAATCAACGTACGGATTGTTATTAAAAACTTTTATACAAATCTCTATAATTGCAATAACATTTGTGTTCTCTTTTTCCTGACACTAGAAAAAATATTCAAAGCACGATATGACGACGCGCAAATTAACAAATTTCCGCAAGATATTCCCTTCGTGACACGGCTTCGGCGCCAAATTAGTAGAGAGACGTGCACAATTTTAAATACAAACTCTAAAACTTCATAGAGCGCTTATGAAAGGAATTTCCTCAGAGAAGCTTTTGAGCCGGATTTCAATGAACTTGGCATCTTGTAAACTCTTTACCTGGCGCATTAACGAGCTACTAAATCAGTTCCTATAGTATCTCAATCACATTGAATGCAAAATAGGGAAGATGAACGGAACGTTACGAAAAACAGCCGTTCAGAAGCAGCCCATATAAAATGTAACCAAGTTTAAGAGCAAAATTATTACTTAAATGAAAGAGGGATGAAAAACTTTTCAAAAGGAACGAACTTTTCCAACCCAGGGCTTGCAGCTAAAAGAGAGAAAACAATTATCAAACTAAACAAATGTTCAAGAGAAGATGATAATTTAAGGATGACGTCCAAAGAGTTCCATGATGTTTAAATCTGGACAAAAACTGACTTCGACCACAATCGAATATATTTACTAAAACACGACAGGTTTCGATCTTCATCTTTGCGTTAAAACGTGAATAAGTACCACCTATTATTGCTTAAATTACTTTATTTAGGTTCTATGATGTTTCAACCAAAGAAGATTTGCAAAAAGACGTTTCTCCCAAAGACATTACGTGAACGACCTCACTCAGGTATTATTCACCCAAGACAATTTTCATCCTATAGATGTTAGGGCAAATTATATCTCAAAATACGTACCTTTCACAAACCTTTTTTAAATATGGCGATTCCATATATATATATTGGGAAAAATATCTCTAACGTGAATCAAATATATGGTGAACTGCCATTGGCGGTTCTTGGATGAAACGTCGTGAAACTTTGGATGAAATATCCGCACACCCGTGTAAAGACAATTGATTTCCGTAAAATTTCTTTTACGGAGGAAAAATAGGAAATCAAAATATTGTCAAAAGTCAATTTAACGTTCAGAATAAAATTGTAAAGAAATAAAGATCGCGACGTAAAGAAAATTCCTTGCTTCCTTCTTTCCGAGTTCGTTTTATTTCCTCATTTCTTTCGGAAAAATTACTCCCAATCATTTAATAACACAATCAATAGCCGGATAAGGACTAGCATGTATAATTGAATCGATTCCTTCATTTCCGGTCCAAAATTGACTTCTGAAGGGAAAAATAGGGTCGGAGTCAGAGCAAATGTTATCGGGGAAAACGATTTACTTTCCTAAAAAAATCATATTTAATAAAAGATTTATTTGCCAGGCATTCGCTGAACTTTCATTTTTCCTTATTTGAAGAACGCCATTGCGCGAATAAAAAGCAAACCCTGCATATTCACTCAAAATAAACTAATATAAAATACCTAGTCTCAAAGACTAAAGAAACATTTTTCGGAGTAAATTGAAACCTTTCGGAGTAATTGATACATTGCCCTTCCTCCGATTAATTTCTTAGATGGCGTTCGTTAGTAATTAATCAATTCTGGACGCTATCAAAAATGAACGCTGGGCTACAAAGTAAAGTAATAATAACTCCGGCCTCGGTATCGGAGTGGTTAACGTGCTAAAGTCCTGGGTTCGAGTCCCGGCTACTCGGACTCCTGTAATGGAATGGTTCTTTGTGTTCGTAAATAACGTATATTTTCAGAAAGGATACAATTGGGGTCTTCCTGTTTCCATTCAAGAGGTTATTATTGTTATTATACAATTATGCAAAATAACAATTTTGCGAACTGCGAAAATAATCACCGCCCATCCTGATTACTTGTACCTTTTTTAATTGATAATGTATTTTTAATAATTGATGTCAGTAATACAATATCTTTTAGTAAAAAGACTCAATTACAGAATGGAAATATTTGTATTCATGGTCCAACGATGAGATAAAGTTTCATCAACAACGCATATTTTACGGAAATTCTACTAATTTTTAAAAATTTTCCGCAAGTTCAAATCGAAATATTATTAGATGAAAGAAAATAAGAATCTCTGATAATATTTTTTGTATGGTATCTCTTCCAATTTCATAACTACCGCTTAGATATGCAGAAGATAATCTTTCCAAGGTAAACAAAAATTTTACTTTATGCGTATTTATTAGTAAAGTTACAGACATGAGATGAATAAGTAAAGTAATATTATCATACCCCGACTTACGCAAAATCGGAGCTACGCGGACCTCTCCGATTTCATCCTTCATATATAACAATTGCAAACGAGTCAGATAGATGTACTGGGTTCAATGGAAAAAGGCTAACAAATGTTAGAAAACGTACACCGAAAAGAAGAACGTATATGACTGCAATTATAATAATAGAAGATTGCAAAAATGCTGTATCAATTTAAGGAAAGAGGTCTTATTATTTGGAGAAGCTCTTCAATTAATCCCACTCTCCCACATTAAACATTTACACTACGACGGTTTTCCTACGCGTGAGACGACAAGGAAAAATCTCGAAGGAAATTATCCTACGCCCAGAAATTTTTCCGGGTTCGACAAGAAGCGCAATACTACACAAATTGATGAATCTTTCACAGAAGTACCACAGATATAGATGTTATGGTCGAGCAGCAATTCGGCCTTCCGAAGGCTTTCGAGAAGAAAAATTTCCCCAATGCGCGATGGAACAACAGAATTCAATTTAATTTCGATAAAAGAGACTGAAGTACGATAGAGCATTCCTATAGATGTAGTCTATGGGCGAAATAAAAAGAATGTGTCACGATTGCCTGAATATCGAAGCCTCTTTTCATGTTTACGAATTTAAAAGAAAGAAGCTTTACTGTCAAAGTAGAGAACCGATTTCAGAAAAGGAAAAAATGATAATCCTACAACACTCGTCGATATGAGGAAAATACTCCCAGAAGGCGAGTAAATACCCACTTCAGAATATTCTTTTGAGCCGATCCTTTCAATAGATTACAAGTGAAGCGTTTGATATTGATTTAGACCTCGCTGGAAAAGTAGAAATTTGAAATTCTAACGGATTCGCAAAGGAGATGCAAAGACCCTCCACTTAAATAATTCCTCTGTTTTACGAGGGAATTTTCGTTTTATGAAGTTTCCGCTTGCCCGGCGATCCAGCGATTTAAAACATAAATTAAGCCTCATCCCGTAAATACCTTATGCGCCGAAATTTCGCATCAACTCCAGTATTGACTCTAATGCTTCGAAAATCTTTCCACTTAAATACGTTCGAAATTTAAAGGTTATTGGCAATGAGCGAGCAGCTGGTTCTCAAAGTGATTGCTCTTTAAAAATTTCTCTTCGATGCGTCCTTTCTGTTCTCATTTTTTGGTTTACGTATTTTTATTTCAAACTGCTAAAGTTTCGTTATTGTCTGGCGTACAGAGGTCAAGTTCTTCTTTTGACATCCTTTGAATTGATAAATAAAGAGAAAAAATGACGCTCTAAATGAAAACTCCCTCCGGATAACGATCTAAAACAAGTTTTGAGTTAAACCTATGCCTATACGACCATGATAACGCTTATAAAAACATTTATTTAATCACGAATGACAGTTATGAATTGAGTAGTGTATGGTAACATAAAAACTAATGAATTGTACCTACAGAACAGAAAATAGAAAAACAGAAGTAATTTAAGATTTTTAGAGGTAAAGTTTCACATAATAAACGAAACTTGTCAAGTTAGGACGCAATTTTGTTGTCACAGTGTTAAAAGCGAAAAGCATGAAACCAACTCCCGCGAAATAGAGAACTCGTGTTCCATATAATTACTACCTTAAAGCATCATTAAATAACTTATAAGTAGTCCAACTTTTTGTACTATTCTGCGCATAGCTATGTAACTAGAGAATAATAATCATTGTAAAAACGAGGAAAAAAAAGAGATATTTAATCACTACGATTGGGGAAATATGAAACAAAAATGTCTACCAATATCACCCAAGATGAATGTACTGTACGCGTATAATGAACCTAATGATGACTGTGAATGATGAAAGGAAATTAAGCCGATAATAGAAATGTTGAAAATGTAATTTTTACTTCACCATTGATTGCAATATGATATACTCGTAATATGAGAAAAGAGGGACCCCATTTTCTTTTTCTCTGAGGGGTAAAGCGATTTAGTAAAAGAACCATTACTGCGATTAAAGACGGTGAATAACCAAAACTTTGAAACATAACGCGCTCCTTATGACCATATACGCAACATTGCGAACCAAACAATGAATATGAAAATGAAAGGAATTAAATTACCGCGAACGACCCCCGCACCGTCCCGTAAACGCGGGCTAAATTACCCTTAATAAAATCGTAGGGCCCCGTAACACCCGCATTCGAGCAACCCCGAGCCATTACGCAGCACCGAAAAAGATGTTTCGCAAAGAAGCGTTCGAAATAACGACCCGACGACCCAAAACGATGCTTAAGGCCCTTCAACGGATCCTTAAACAGTGCACGACGATATTCTACCGCGGAACGGCAAATGGATAGACTCGAAAAGGATTGTTGTTCCTAGAGGAGGGGGCGCCGTTGGAATTTACATACGCCCCCCTCAAGAACTCAACGGAAGACTGAAGCCGGAATAATAAATGTCTAAGATGCAATATTATGCTAAACTACCACCGGAGGAAAATTTCTCTCGAGACCAAAGAAGGCACATACATATGTATTTATTGTACGGTGTTACCTCTTACGCCTATGGAACCACCTGTCTCTCTCGGTGGAATGAAAAAGGGGAGGCGGACGGAAGGAAAAAAGACCGCGGGAATATTGTCAGAAGCGTGTGATGCGTAAAAAAGAATGGATCGCGAGGGAGTCATACCAATATCTCACGAAGGAACATTTGTCGAGGGCCATAAAAAGTCCGGCTTCTTTCCAGAGGGTAAAATGACCGTGAAAAGGGGATGTGTAATATACATGGAAACACAACTTATTACCTGGCGTCGGAACAAATAAGGTAGCGTGAATAACCGAAAATGAGATTAATGAATATTAAAACGGACGAATTTATGGAATTATTCATGATTCTCTGGGTGATTTATTTTCCCCGATAATAACATTACCGCTACCTTTAGGTCACGATCCGAACTCCCTACTGCAATCAGACAACGTAATCGCAATATTTATGCAATCCTTGGATTCAAACCCGGAGCCCCAGATACGTGAAAATGCTACTACCAACTCAGACTCCGGAGATTCACAGAGAAGCATGTTTACCAGGCGTTAAAGAATGCTATCCGACCCAAAAATTGGGTTCATGTAAAAACGCATAATCAATGAAAAAATTCAACATAGATGAAGAAATGAATGAGAAAAATTCTTCGTAGCCTGGAATCGAACCCGAGTTGCCATTTTAGTCTAATAAATTGAAGGAGATATTTTCCTGTCGAGGTAACTTATAGGTCACAGCACCCGCCAGGAAAGTGGGAGACCCTTGTTCGATTCCCAGCTACGGCAGACTTTCAATTTCATTTCTTCACCTCAAATCAAGCGTGTGAAGCATGAGTTTTTCATTGCAAATTCAACCTGATGAACACATTCATAAAATACATGATGGATTTATAAAAAGAATAGCATTATCAACTGTCATTACATCTTATAAAGTAAAAAGTAGATGGAAATGCGGAGACAAGAGGTCATTATAATTTACAAACCTAAATTCTGGTTCAAAACTATTATTTCGTTCTTTTCGGGAATGAATTTTTGAAGTTATTTACTACCAATGCCTTAGTAACAATATAATTCATTTAAAATACGAGATACGGAGTTTTCACGGAAACTTTCAACTTCTTGAAATAAAAATAAAAGCCACAAAAGATTTATCATTGTATTGCAATATTTATAGCATCTAAAAATTACAGAAAAATTAGATGGAGCTGAAAGTCAGACTTTATAGCGCCAAGAAATAAAATGCTAGAAAAACAACTTGAGGAACGGAAACAATTTCAACGCCAAAATTTCCCAGAAAAAATCTCTACAAAGAATGACCGAATGCCTCTCGGCGAAGGAATTTACAGACAGCAACACCCACAGAGCAGTCGTACCCGTAAAGTTTGCTGCTTTTTTACGAGTCAAAGAGAGCCGTTAGGAAGTAACAGCGACCTTGAAATTGTGTTCCGAGGTTTACTTATATAGATGTTACTCGTGAACTCAATTGAAATTAAACTTATGGATGATTCATTTCGAAACAGAAATAGGTAAAAATATAGATGAATTCGTGAGTTAAAACGAATCATTAAACTTTACTTTAAATAAATTTAAGTATCTTATACATAAATTACCAGAAAAGATGAAAACATTCGGGTTAACGTGGACCAGGTATGAACAGAATCACTCACCTGCAAAGAGAAGAAAATGTGTGTTAAAATTTAAATCATTTCATGAGGCAATAGATGGAGATAATGTCTAAAACTAATCTAAGTCGATATTTTCAAATTTTTTCATTAATAAACATTTCTCGAGTAAATTACTAAGAAATACGAAACATCAGATTACGCTGTTTAACAAGGAATAGTTTTTAACAGCTGGAAAAACAAAGAAAAGACTGATACGACGAATGGATGAACGACTTTTGATGACAAAATAAATAAAATCGAAGAAAATATCATTCTAATATACATTCAACATAAAAAATACAAGCATTGATTTGCGAGAAAACCTTTGGAACCCAAACTTAGTAGGGATATACAAAAGGAAGTTACTTACAATCATGAAGTAACAAATAACAGATACTTTCTTATCTAGAAAAATTTTGAATTGTATCAGCAAAACTTAGAGAAAAACAAATTTAAAATTTCGGCTGATATTTTACTGTGATCGAAGAGGTTTAAGACAGAAATAGTACAATAGAACTTTAATATTTGTAAAATCTATTTGAAATCCAAATTAAATACATCCATTAAGCTATTCACTTTAAGAAGAAACGTTATCTAACCTCTACTTTAGCAAGATCCTACTCTATCTTCCTAACCCTCAACTTTACGTGCGCTCTCATGGTAAATAATAATTCTATAAAATATGTGTGCCTCTCAAATAAAAACCTTTAAAGCTTTACCACACTATTTTTTATCATGTTATTAAAAAACCAGTAAATCTCAAACAATTTCAAACGCCAAGAATAAGGGTTCGCATATTACCCGAATCTCCGTTAATATCACCAAGGGAATGAACATTATTCGTATTTCACCCCTGGATCTGATAATATCTCGCAGACTCTCCAGATACCGGATACGGATAAATTATATCGGGCATAAATTCTTTCCCAAATTCAAACGTTCCAATAGCCCTTATCTTCTGGTCAAAATAGGCCCATGCTGCGGTCAGCTAACCTCTGTGGATTTTGGTGCCTCAGGGGAAGAGTGAAATTTGTATGACAATTACCCTAGGGATAAGGGAATTACTGAAGGAGCCCAGACTATAAGTGCGTATTGCCCATAGGTACATCATTAAAACCAAGGACAGAACACGAAAATGAGCATTAAAACGCCTTAGGGTGGTTCTCGCTGTATTACACAGCCTCGCAGGACAGGAGATACTTGTTAAACGAAAACAGTCCTCTTACACTTCCACGGGATATCACACACTTCCACATATTTGTACTCAAAATACAACCTACGCCTTTCTACGTTGGTATAGTCAGCTAAAGAGCTGACCTGAAAGGTTTTTATTATATTAAGTCTTTCAGAGATGTAATATTAAATTAAAAGATGAGAAAATGTGACTAGATATATTTAATGATTAAAAACAAGAGCATGAATAAAGAACTACTCTCAAATATTGGTTCCATAGTCGACCGAATCAAGAGATTATTTTTAGTTATCAACAAGAAATTTATTAAACAAGTTTACACGAAGAACATATCCAAAAACTGATGAGCCCTCATACGGTTGTTCGCTGTTAAGTTCCCACTGAATCACATCAACTTAGGGCTAACAAAAGAACTCCGTCCCTGACTCAGGCGCAAACATATAACTTTCGCAAAGAGGATAGAAAATACTGCAGAAGAACTTATAAGTGAAAGGTCTGAAGCGACTTGCGACTGAGCGTCGAAGATCGAAGATGAGAAATCTAACTCAGAAAACCTGTACTTCCTCCAGTTGAATTTCTTGATAAAAAAGCCAACTCCGAGCAGCGCCAGCAATACCAAGATGTACAGAGAGGTCTCAATAGTAGCCAGTTTCAAGTTTTAGTACGCAAACCAGAGAAAGATGATTGGATGAATGACTGTTGATTACTGAGGAGCACTGTTGCAGCTGATATCTTTATCTGATAATTATAAAATGTTACTGGGATATATGAAAACATTTTGTATTTGAAAGGCTACAGAAACTACCCGAAAAAGTCAGTAAAGGAATGAAGCCTTATCTCCACCGGGTTTCATGTTGTCAACCTTCCTTTTGAACATTCACGACACAATCTGGTATAAAATTTCCCCTTAGGAACTTAATTTTGAATAATTTATCGAGCAACTATAGCATCCTGTCAATGCAAGGATTTTTCAAATATCAGTACCAGGGATTCATTTAAGCTGCACGCCTAATCAGCCGCGTAGTACTTTTTCATTGTCGCTCAAGTAATACGTGAAGTACACACTCTTTATTGAAAAATGTACGTCGTTAGCTATATTATTCACATATGCATGAATGACATTCCATTTTATGAATTCTATAGTGGGATTACGGAATGCAAAGACAAGAGGATGTGCCAAATTGGGGCATGACTGAGACTCAAACCCAAGTCTCCAACTTTCCAAACAGGAATTCTAACCAATTAAACTACCACGCCGCGTCTTTTCCACACTCTTAAGGGAAGGCTTTTGTGGGAATGAAACTGGGAGACCTTGTTCAGCTTGGCAGTTCTGTGGATAGAATACCTACACGGAAAGTGGGAGAGCTGGGTTGGAGTCACTAAAACCTAGTCACATCGCTTTTTTTATATCTGTTTACCCTTTGGGTTTTATGCGCACACATTAATGTGCAAAATTAACCTTCTCCTTTCCTTTATTCGGATTAGGAGATATTCATTTCGCCAAATAAATGAAGAATATCAAAATAAATACAAATTAAAACTCTTTCTCGGTAAGCAGAGTCCCCGCAGCAATTTTCTTGCCGCCCAAACATAGAAAAATATAAGAAAACTATGATCGTTACGCATTTCACAAAACCGGAGAAAAGAGTAAACATAAAGGCAGTCGTTGCGCCTGGATTTTAGACATCACGCACGCCCTTGAAGTGCGTTGTGTTGCATATCTTTCGGGCGTCCCCAATTCAAAAGACCCATAGCAGATGTGGGCATACGATTGATTTCTTTTCCGTTACGCAGGCGAAGTTGAAAAGTAATCAGTATCGATGATGCCATCCAAAATATTTTATCCTGAAGCAGAGATGGAAGGAAAGGTGAAAGGTCAATATATAACGCATGAAAGAAAATATCAATTTCATCGAAATATTAGAAAGAGCTTTATTCGGAGAATTTCCTCCTATTTGAATTTCCATAATACTTAATCCAATCTTTAAAGCAAAGAGAATCTGATCACAAAGCAGGGAAAAATCAATTTACGACGTGAAAGCAATTTGCGAAACTAGAGAAGGAAACTGAATATGAATTTGGTGAAGGCATCCTTCCTGTTTGTGCCATAAAACGCGGTATATTTGTACTCTCGTAACCGTATAGGATTATTTACTGAGTTATGGTCGGTCGCGCAATCATTAATTACCGACTAACAAGTATATTTCTTTCGTGGTAATGTAAAATGAGTAGAAAATTTCAGCTGCAACATTTCTGAGAATTCCAAAAAAGGGGTGTTAAATTCGCACGACTGCAAGATGATAAACAAAAAGATTATAACTTCTTTAATCTAAAAATATTATTCAGTTTATATTTTGGCGAATTGTAACATAGATTAATTGTAATTATATGACCATAAGGGAAGGGAACTTTGTTCTCTTTACATTAGCGTGTGCAAGCAATATATTTAATGATTTCTTGAAGCAAGCTCAAGATAGCTGATAACCTCCTTTTAATTTTATTTGAGGAAAAATTTTTTTCACCTCAAAAATTTATTAGACCTTAGCCGTTCCTTTTCACTTTCTGAATATAGTCCTTCGACGTTCGGGAACCTTGAAAGAGGGCTCAGAAAAGAACCACATTCAATATGGCCTGCATTTCAAACTTGGATTCACGAACCCTTAAAAGGGTAGTACATAAAGGAAAGAATAAAACATAGCACCGTTTAAAACAGTTAATTTTGATGATGCCGGCGAACAGAAACGGCAAGAAGATAGGGTGAAAGTATACATAAATAACGCGCCATTCCTTTGCGAGCAACCACATTACTTGCCTCGTTTATTCACAGCTTTCCTATCTTGCACACGCTTTCCCATAAGACTGCTATTCATGCGTTTCCTTTCTTCTTTAAGCTACTTAAGTCTATTCCCCACAGCATCTCATTCAACGGCCTTTTCTCAGCCACCCTCCCCCTTTACAAGCATTCTCCTTACACACCATCCTAGTCTCCTTGAGTCCATCTAACCATTCCATACGTCCAAACCCACTTGAGACGTCCTTTCATACTGGTCATGCAGTCTCCCTTCTCATCCAAATTTAATCATCACTCACTCATTACCGAATTTTTCGGCCACAAACAACAGGAATCCCAGTAGTAGATTTTGTATTCTGTATGCATTTTATAGCCATAATTCAATAAAATTCTTGGATGAATGCCATTAGCGAAGGAAGTACCATTAAATTTTAATTTCGAAAAAGATTTCTTCATTGTAAATACAAAACTTAAAACGGGCCCAACCTTGAGACCCTCGAGATGACATTCCAATTATTTCACCGAGGGGTCCCTGAAGTGTACAGGAACACAATTCCTACGATTCGGAAATCCTGTCGACTCGATAAACCCTAGTGGGGGTCCCAAGTACAACATCTACACCTATCGAGAAAGGAGCTTGAGAGAGCCCCTAAACGCATGCACGATTCATTCCGACCAAAAGCCGCCCAAACATCTATTTGGGTGGTCTAAACGGCTGAGAAGATAAACTTCAGCGTCAGAAAGAATAGATACATAACAATCGTAAAAAAAATCATTCTCTGGAGCCGAACGCAGACTACAAGCGTTTTATACTCTTCCCATAAAACTCGCAACATAAAATATTGTGTCGGAGCGTTCATATCTGAACATCTCCTCCACGCACGCATGAATACCCAGGTAAGAAAACGACAGACAACGCAGTAAAATCGCTCTTTCTCCGGAGCTGTCGAGATTTGAGAACACAATGGGAGGAATTTCCCACGACGAAAACGAATACAGCGGGAATCGTGGGAGGACCCCGCGAAAGAGGTTTACAACGTGAAAGCAAAAAGGGATGAAGAAGACTGAAGTACCTTATACACGAGTCTTTAAGGAGGGAAGGTAAGACTCGCAGACAACTCTTGGAAGGAAGTAAATATTTTAAAAATGGAAGACGGAATTCGAGCCTGGAGAGCGGAGATAGGGAGGAAAAAAGAGAGAAGTCTGAAGGGAATAACTCCGTTGCGAGAAATTGGGAAACTGAGACATAAGATGGAGCGCGGAATAAAATATGTGAAGGGGAAATCACAATACGCTTCCTGCGACGAAGTGGGGGAGAAAAAGTATTAAAAGTTCTCGGAAAAATTCCCGCTAGCGATGGAATATCTGCTTGCCATCCTAGCAAATCTATCTCTCGAAATGGGACAGGTGTTTTTGATATATAAAGTCTTTATAACCGGAGCGTTCGCTTGAGAGATAGTACTTGAGGCGCTGCGGAGAAACGTCAAGCGAAAAAAATTCTTTCTCTCGAGGGGAAGAAAACATTGATTTCTTTTCCCATTAACTATCGCAGCTAAACAATTCAGAAAATTGAGTTTTGAGGTAAAATATATAAGTTTGGGTTTTTCCAAGAGGATGTCGAAAGAATTCACCCACTATCCCTATTTCCCATGATAAAGTTTTAATTCAGCTAATGAAATTCATACTGAAACATGTAAGCTTTTAATGTATGCATGTAGTAAACTGTCTTAATTTCCAGATGGGTCTTTTTATAATCGCTAAATAGGTAAGCTGATGTTGTCAACCTCAACTTACCAAAGGAAAGGAGTCGTGTCCAAAAAGAAAACAACCTCGTATTTCCACAGAATGATGCGACTACTTTTATCTAAGAGACACGTCCAAGAGATCGGTGATGAAAAGAACAAATCTATATTTGTTCTTTTCTCTACAAGAAAAATCTATATTTTAAAATTTTTGGAGGTTAATACTTATATTTATAGTCAATTGATATCTAAAAATATGCCGTTCATACTATGAAAAGTCGAGTAAAAGTAAATAAGATAGTTGAAAATACGAATCTGGTAGTAGTTTTAAAAGTACTTCGACAGCTAAGGTCATTTCGCCTATGAGTGCCCACCTGAAATCGAACCCAGAACCGCTCTCTTTGAAGTCGAACACGCTATTTCGGACGGCTTCCGGGCGCCCGCATAAACAAAATTAGACCTGAAAATGTTTGTCGCAGACAAAAATAGACACAATAAATCAATATTCAGAGTAAATGCAAGATTATTTTATTCTTGGATAAAACTAAATTTGGTCTACAGCCATCATACCAAAGCCTTATTTAATGAACTAAATTTAAGAAAACATAGGCAAATTGCGCAAGATGCGGGTAATGCTATGCATAATCCAGAATATTGTAAAAATAATGATTCGATCACAGAATTAATTGTAAAACATAATGATGGATTACGATTCCGAAAATATTTAAATCTGCTACATTTTGAACAAATAATTTAAAATACCATCATTATAAAGTACCTCAAATTCAATTTATATAATCTCCAGATCGACAGGGAATACAAAAGCCATTTTTATTAACTTCCTCATAATTATATCGAAGCCGTACTTTTGAAATCTTGCAATTCGAACAAATTAAGGAACATACGTGACAAGCGTTGTGCTTAGAAGATTAACAGAATTTCTTCAGCAAAGACTCAACAGAAGTAGGTCTAAGTTAAACTCTTATTTTTCCAAGTTTCCATCAGTTCATCACTGATTTTTCTCTCACATTACAACAAATGAAGCGACCGTAACAGCTTTCTAAACTATTAAAAAACGGAAACTGTTTTATAAGTTGGTCTCATCGGTGTGTTGAAAACTTATCCCGTATTAAACACGATTTCGTGATCCCGCAAGATCGAGCAAATCATATGATCGGCAAATCTCCCATAGTTCATATTCAACGACCACCATTATAACCGTACCGCTCTTGATACATAATACCAACCTTCTCATTCACAACGCTATTTCCTCTCAGATTTCTGATAAATATTACTAGCTCCGCAGCGAACTCGGTGCTAAACGCTGTTAAGGCATTGACTAGAGAGATAACCCCTCTCGCCTATATACGCCTGATAATGCACTTCAGCGGGAAATAAAAGGCGCAATTAAGAGAAGTTCCAGGCCATCAATTCGAGTTGCTCTCGGAAAGGGGGCGTTAACTGCTCTTTATAGGTGATGTAAATTAAGGAAACTAAGGAACGTTCGGGAGAGCGAAGCTTTTTCGACTGCCGGAACGCGGAGACTTATTCCGAGGATAGTAATCAGAAATCGGCGAGAACGTATAGCATCCACTCACGAATTTGGTTTCCCGTACCCACAGAGGCCGTAATGAAGAGCCTACGGATCCTCTTATCTCGCTATTAATTTCCGCGGGGAGCTTCTCATTTAAACTCGGGTGAAAAAACGCAAAAATTTTAGCTTGACTTTATTAGCCATCCGCTACGATCAAGGCTGTTACCCGAGAGAGTTAGAATGCCGCCTAAATTCATCAACATAGTAAACGGAAGCGCAAAAACAACAGCTCTAAATTCAACGGAAATTATACGTGGAGAATCTTAAAATTCCTCTACCGGAAAGAATTTCGATAAATGTTCCGATATAAAGAACTGGAGGATGTAGTTATTCTTCTTTTGAATCGTAGATCGATTCATGTGATAACCATCTGGTTTGTAACGGCAATTATTTTTCATAGATACAAAACAAGAACATTCAACACATCTGCAAGGCTTTAGTGACCAGTTCAACTCGACCAAAACGTAGACTACCTATCTTACTATATCTACTCATCTTAACAATAAAAGTTTACAACAATACGTAAAGCAAAGAATGCTTCATCTGATCCCCTGAATCGACTGCGGTGAAAGTAAAAAAAATCAGAATACCGCTGGCATACAAGTTACTAGTTATTTGTATTTAAGTTACATTAACGGCTAATTAAGCGACAAAAACGCATGGCTTAGATACTTGATTTGAAGAAATTAAAGAGAAATAGTTCCCCATAGCCGGGAATCGAACCCGGGTCTCCGACTTCTGTGGCAGCTTAGAAGGTCTGAGCAGCCACCCGGAAAGTAAACTTTTTCCTTCAAGCAAACGTACTGATTTAGAGTAAAATTCACCACGATCTCTTCCGAGCAATAAAAGATTAACACTTTCAAAGAATAGACGGAAATTCCTTTTCGATAAGAAAATTTTGGATGAAAGTCGAATTCAATCAGTTAATAACTAAAGAAATATCCCTTTCCAAAACCATCGTCTCAAGCGATTAAATCAAAAACGTAAAAAAACTAACTCTAAGAAACATATAATAATTATACCGCGTAAAATATTAATTCTGAGAATAAAATTTTGATAAATCTTTCACAGGAATTTCCTTACCCAATTCTGTGGCTTTATAACCAATTATTATATCAAAGCCAACATTTCGAAGATGCAATACGTTCTCTGTCATTCGAAAGAAAAAATGCCAACGCTAAATTCGTCGGAAACTTAATACCGAAAATTCGCCGCGAGAAATCAATGCGAAACCACATTTCGCTTCCAGCCTCCGTAAGGCTAAAGGAAGATAAATCTGCAGATCATGACAAAAGTCTCGCACAACGTCTCGGAAGCGTAGAATTAGATCGTGTAGTCTTTATCTACTAACTTCACGGCCCAATACAGTCGACTCCGCTCCAGGAGCGAAACGGAAAACTAAGGGGAAAAGTTCGCATCAAGACTCGACCATTAAGTCGTAACAGCTTCCGCGGCCTTCAGCAAGAACTTGAGTCGAGTGAAAAGTCAATAAACGTACAGCGAGATTTAATGAAACTGGAAAGGAAACAGCGGCGCCGAACCCTGTCTATATTCGAAGCTGGCAGAGTAGCCGAGCTTAAATAAGCAACTTCAGACAATAAAACTCTCAATTAGGAAACGTTGGCGGGGAGCAATTTACAGTAAAATTTCGTGGAAAAGGGAGCGAGGGGGAAAAAGTGAAGCACTTTAGCGAAGAGCCGTGAGATTATAAAAAGAAGGCGCATTAGGAAATAGGAGAGGTCGTCAAACAAAGAGATGACTTCGGAGAAAAGTTTCGAGAAGGTCATTTTTAGTCGAATTTCAATCAATCGAAATTCGAAAAATGACAAAACTTTTTCATCAGTCGAAATGTCGGTATTATGAATTGGAAAGTTTTGAGATGTTTAAATAGAAGTTGACATAGGAAAAGACGTAGGAATAAACAGCGACTTTGTAAAATGACTGCAGAGATCATTATAAGTGTTTCGAAGGTTTAGAATTAGATATACACACATATATTCTAGTAATTAAAATTATTTTGATGCGTAACCATCAATTGGATATGTTTGAATAGCCTTCATTTAATATTTAAGAACAACAGGTTGAAAGACAGCATTCTCTTTGAACACAGAAAAATTTCGTTTATGCACGAAATTAAGCTATTTTTATGCCAAGTTTCCAATTTATATTTCATACTTAGATTCATAATTTTCTCATTCTCTCTCAAATAAAGACGCCATTTATTTATTATCCTAATAAGAAACCAAAAGCAGCAAGAACGTGTATATAATATAGTAGCATGAACATATATCTCACAAAAACTTTATATAATTACGACTTACAAACACAAAAACAAGACACAAACAAGTTTGAATAACAAGCGATTATAAAACAGTTTTCAAAATCGACTAAGATGCTATCATTCGCTCGATAGGTACTCCATCTTTCTACTTAATACGGAAAGAACTGATCCGCAAAGTATACGCTAGAGATATCAAAAATGTTAAAATAATTTTTCTAGTACGTAACAGAAGTATTAAAAAATACATGATAAAAGTAGGTTAAATTACCACAAAAAGGTAATAAATATAAAATATTCCGGACATTGTAAGAAAGAATGAATGATAAATTATATCAAATTTACGCGTATCTGAAAAGAGATTGTGAATAAATTGCAAAAAATCACAAGGATGATAGAAATGAAATAGCAGAGCACGGAAAACCCGTGCGGCTGAATCCAAATGTTTCAATAAAATTTAAAATCGCCGTAAAATCGACTTCGAAAAGTAAATTCAGCGCGTGCGTATTTTAACAGAAAATAATTCGGCAGTGAATTATAAAATAGAAAGAGACGATTATAATTATCTGAATAAAATCTCCTCTTCGAGTATTTACAATCCTAAGTAAATAATTTTACTGAATTCCGCATAAAAAAAAACGTTCTCAGCTACAATAATTTCTGAGCTTTGTTCCCAGGGAAATCCGACAGAACGTTGACTCCATCGAATACGATAAGCGTAACTTACTAAACTACTTCTCTACGAGTCTGATGCAAAATTAACGCCCATAAATAAACACATCCGTCTTCAAAAACGAACCCTGGAAGTTCTGCCTTAATCACCGTAAATATTCAAGCAATGAGAACAACTTGAAACTCGCTGTAAAGGTGGCAGATTCTCCCGACAAGGGCACACTATTTCAGCGGAGACGCGAGTGTCAAGGAAAGACACTGGGGAGACGAGGAAATTTTAAGCCTCCATCCTGATATAAAGGCAAAAAAGGAAATAACGCCGACGCATTTCCAAAACCATAAAGCGAAGATTTAACTCGTAAACTTCGTTAACAAGTGAGAATGCTGAGACGCCCGAAGTGCATAAGTTTAAGTAATGGCTACAATGGAGGCGGATCGAAAGAGGGGGGGAGGGGGAGGAAAGGAAGTTGGCAACTTCTAAGGAGGCCGCTTTCGTCTCTTCACAAAATACTGCCACTCAAGCGTATTAGTTCACAAAGCACTCAAGGCTTTTGCCGCTCCGTTATCTATAGTTAACGAGAATCCCGAGATAAGTACGGCATTGTCGAGATCGACCCTCGTTTTGAACGCAAACAAGAGGCACGCTCGGTTTAATCGCACGCATTCTAGAGAGACGTGCTTCACAATTGACTCAAAGGGAGGAATTGAATAATTTCATTGTTATCCATGGCAACAGTCATTATGTCCGTAGACTGCACGGCACCTGAATGGCTGTCGAAGTTAAAAATGCCGGATTATTCCCCAGCAATGGCTTCGTTCTTCCATTAAGTCCTCATTATATTTTCACTCAAAGAACTAACAATATTCTTGGATACAGTCGTAGCCTTTACATGATTACCACTGAATTAAAATGACGCTGGAACTATGCGATCATAATCAACCTCTAACTCATTCATTATGCAGCTTATATCTGAAGAGGATAATGATTAATAATGACTAATGATTCCCCTACTTGAAACACCATAGTTTCAAGACCCTGTTTCCAGATTAATAACTGAAGAGGCTTTCTTCTTCATTGGCTTCATTCGAACTGTAAAAGTCGTTACGATGCTACTTCTCGATTAAAAATAGTAAAAAAGAATATGGTTCGAAATACAGTCAATGAAAATGTTATATAGCTTGATGTCAATTATGGCGATGAGAAATTAAAATTTTCTTAGAAGCTTAATCTTTTATTTACCACGCACTTCCTCCAAAATATTTGGCATGCATTTGAAATACATGGAAAAAAGTTCTAGAAAGATAACCGCAGCAGGAAGTTCAATTGATCGGCATTCTAAGAAAATGTGCAATAAAGTAAATGAAAGAGATTAATAAGTCCGGCATATCGCGGAAACAATAATACTTGAATAAATTCAATTAACGAATCCTTAACTTTGCACAACGTCATACTAGGGAGAATGGTGATTACTCTTAAACTCCACTTGTGGAATTTTCTTATTTCAGCGACCGGTTTCCAATTTTACAGTTCATCTTCATTTACCAACCGGATTTTACGCATAGTCATACTCCCCAATAATATTTGATATACTCAAGAAACAAATAAAAAAGGTCTAAAACTTAAGCAAACATACACAGGAAAACTGCAACGTCATCTGGATTCAAACTCGGAATTGTTCCAATACCGCAAGTACATCAATGTCCTTTGGCGTTTCTAGTAGCACATTAATAATTCTGTCTAATCAGGAACTGTAGTCAATTAACCCAAGAGTGGAGGCACAACCCATCTCTCGTGAACATAATGGAAACTTCCCTAACTTCCGGACTCGAACCTCTGATGCATAAGCAAGGAGTTCCAGAATTTTTCTGAGGTTTCTCCATCATGTCAATCAGCCTTTTCGAATGTATCTCTGCCATTCCTACACTATGATGAGAGCATTATTCTCCCCGGTTGGAGCCGCTATTCTACTGAGATGCTCCAACTTGAGGATCACTTGAAAGTTTCAAAGAAAACTACGACGTTCTTCAAGGAATAACGAAGAGAAAACTATTAACCATTGTTAACTAATAGTGAGTAGTAACAACCAAATTTGTTCAGTTACACGCACTAAAATAACTTTGAGTACTAACATTATTTAAGGAAAAAATTGGATACATGAGTAAATTTACATTTCGGTAACATGCTTGAAGAATTTTTGAGAGAAACAGAAATAATTCGATGGTTTAAAAAAAAAATATATAAATATTGGCGAAACAAGATACACGCTCGGGGCCTTAATTATCGCGAAGAAGGAATTAACTACATTTTATAAAAATTAAATAATTGATTTTAGGTCCGTTACAAAAACATACGATTTCCACTGAAACCAGTAAATGGTAAGCTCAGAAAATGAAAAACATGAAGGATACGCATGTCAACTACTAAAAATTGAAGGAATATTGATTTTACATTCTTTAATTATTAAATAACCCAATATGAGGTAATAATAATTTCTTTCAAGGAAAAATGGAAGATATGTAATCCAAATTAGATCCATTTTAATAACCACTATTATTTACGTAAACATTACTAACCAGAAATTTCCGATTAGCCGGGACTCGAACCCGGGCCTTTGGCTTTAGAATGATAGTCGCTAACCACTCCTCCACCATGGCCAGTAATGTAAAGATTAGAGAATTTAAGAAAATACCCTCGAACTTGATCCCGAAATTTGCTTATAAAAGACGCATAGTAATGAGGAGAGAAACATTGTGCATTTTGAAATGCCCTGAATCTTGATCAAATACTATCGAACGGTCACTATACGAATAATTGTTAAACCGTACACTAATGCAAACCGCTGTCCCTCAACATCGGTGCGATTGCATCAAATAGGCAATGAGACCGCATGGACACATTTGATTGCGTCGAGGTATCCTTCCCGAATACGTAAAAAACTCACGAGCGGCGAGATTCGATGGAAATCGATTGAATAGAAAAGGCACGCAGAGACACGCTCCGTTAGTCAGAGGAAGATATAGATCGAAGGGGGTCGGAGTGTCGGGAGAAAGGGTGGCTCTCAGAGGGTCTGCACCATTAGAGTAGAGTTTGAGGCGCCGAAAGAACATAAGCCCAAGTGAAGGGCAGGAGTAGTTACGGAGAGATTGGGAGGGATTGGAGATGAAAGGCAATACCGGGAAGATACCCCAATTCAACTGCTTTGAGCACTCGTATGAGAGGGAGAAATGAGAGTGGAGGTGGGAATCCGGCGGCGAAAGAATCCTTTCATTTCTAGGAATGGGATAAATGACATTTCATAGATGCGAATCCATCTGCGAGATTCGGTCCCATTGAGATGGAAATTCCATACATATTCTCATATCTTTCGGGGAAATAACTGACGTTGAGTTACCGAGCGAGAATTCTCTGCAAATCGAGATCATTTCATCGTTAAAGAATCCTCTCAAAACATTTGAGATGAGATGACTAGCAATATGGAGAACATGAATAACTAATTCCAGCGGCCTTTAAGAAAAGAATGTGAATCGTAATGTGCTTTAAGAGCTCATTCAACTGTAAAGAATCAAAAGCACTTTGTGAAACTGCCTTTGGCTGAACTCAATTTGTAAAATAATAAGTTTAACTGACTCAAAGATATATAATACACGATTCTTAGAGAGAACAAAGGTTACCGCAACGCAAAATGTAAACAGTCCGACAGAGTTATGGGACAATGTTTCATCACAGTAAAGAAACGAATGTTAAGATAAAATCGGTATTTTTTGAAAAACTTTTTTCATTAAAAGCAACATACAATACAAAATTTGAGGGTTGTACCCCTAAGGATTATCGGTAAGGTTGCTTATTAGTTTGTTGAAAGAGCGACTTTCAAAAATAAATATCATCCATAAAGCTCCAAAAGGTTCAGAAGATATGAAACCACTTACGACTCTTGTTCCTGTACTACTGTGGCTTCTATATTTGACAGTTCACCCGTAACAACGTTTGAAAGGTGAAAGAAAATTGACCAATATCTGCATCGTATTTTACAATTTAAAAAAATACCCTTGAAGCATGTTAATCATACAAAACTAATAGACTTTAGATAACTTTGCGACTTAGGGGAACATTTTTACGGATTTATGTTTCTCCGAAAATAAAAAACTAAAAACTTTTTTCTCCGAGAATTTATTGTTAAAAATCTTTATTTTTTAAGTCAAATCGCATTCACAAAAGTTTAAAAGAATACTGATTAGAAATTATATTTTTTTAAATATTGCATGGAATGGTAAATAATATGTGTACCATTTGTTTTTAACTGTATTATTAATCTTAATTGTTTGTTATTTGTACCGAACCAATTTGATTTCATTAGTGTACGTAATAGTAGACATCCCCATCATCATTATTATTATTAGATTTATCATATACAAAAATTCTTTCGGCGAAAGATTCATATTTTAAAATAACATTAAATTGTGAAATTGATTACATAATTTAAAAACCCTCTCAATATCTGTGCGAGTTTCACAAATACATAAAGTTGGAGAATGGAGAAATCTACACTCCGCGATCTTACAATAATATGATTTTATAAAACCTCGATAAAACACTTGAGTGTTGCAAAGGTGAAAACCACCGAAAGAGATTTTTTCAACATGAGGATCGCTCTAAATCATAACATCAACAGAATGGGACATGTGACTCCGAGCGTTATTCACAAAGCAAGCATTCTATGTGCTTGTATTTTCCGACCCACCTGCCACTATGCTTCGCCTTTAAAATTTATGCCCCCCAACCGAAAGGCGTACATACATCACCGGGTAAAATAATGGAATAAATGATTAATGAAGAATAATGCAATTTTCACGAACGGATTGATAAAATACTTGATTTATATACAACTCGTCCGTCCAAAAGGTAACGAGTGATTTTTATACGTCGCTCACCACAATGATTTTATTGTTAAAAAATTCGGCTAATTAAAACGGCTCGAGTAGGATATTGCGTACATTTTCCTGCCTTGAAATGCATAAATAATGAGGAATTGAAAAATGGAGTTTCGTGTTTCGGTGGTGTGATAAATAAAATTAGTTCCCTTGCCACTCATGGAGCGCGTGTCGGAGATTTACCAGATTTGATCTGAAAGCACTGAGGATAAAATATAGACGGAAATTTTTGTCGTTAGTAATGAAAGAAATCTGAACATAGCACATGCATTTTCAACAGTGATGCTTACAAAACTTTATGAGACATAACGCAAGAGTATCTTCCTCCTGCTTCCTAGATACAGGTTTCCTGAGGTCGAGTCTCACCTGTTCTTGAATGCTAGACAAAGGATGTATCCTTCCCTGATGGTATTCAAAATAAGCATTATAAACCTTACAATATAGATTTTCTGGTTATGTCAAGAACTGCGTAACACTTAATTTAATAAGCGTAATTTTTATCAGAAAATTATGAAAATACAGTGGCAAAGCCAGGGGGGTTTTGGGTGGTGACGAAAATGGGTTTTTAAAATCGAAGTTATGGAAGATAAATTTTAGTTACATACTCCACTGGTAACTCTTAAGGAATATATGTAAATAAAAATCTGATTCCATCTTTATTAAAATTAGGGCGGAAGTTAGCCTATCCGGGAATGTAGACAATTATGCGTTCACTCCATGGATCCTTACACTCCCCAGACAAAAATCCCGGCTACGCCCCCGGTAAACAGACCATGTTTTCGAGTGTGTTACTTTAGCTAATGTAACTATTTGAGATCGTATAATAATCTACATCTACATAAGTACCCTGCAAGCCGCCTTCCGGCGTGTGGCAGGGGGTGTAAACACCAAAATAATAGTGCTCTTCCGCAATAATGTGTTTCGAAGATGTGTAGTTGTCTCACTTAAATTAGAAATAAAGGCGCGGAATGACGTTATCCTGAGAGCCTATCTTAATAAAAGCTGCACTTACCGAAAAAATGAACGCAACTGATGAAGATCTATCAATATTGTCATATATTGCCCAGCTGAATCTAAGCTTAATATTTTCTGTGCATGATTGTTAGCTAAACTCAAGTTAACACAAATATCTTCGGTACAATAACTTAACAAAAATAAATTTGTTTTTTATCTAAAAATATGTTATTCTGAATAAAGCAATGGCAAAAGTATTTGGAAAGAATAGCATTTACTGAAGTTGACTTCCGACGTGTCTGTGATTACATTAATAATTTCGTCCTCTTACTCACTTCATGCAAATTTGAAACTGTTTTTCGGCCATCGATCATAAACACTCAACCCTTGAGCCCCAACAGCTTGACATAAAAATTAATGACCTATCATGATTTATTAATATTAATGCCAAATCTACATAGCGTTTGCATTTCACCTTTTCGTGATGCGATATTTAAATTAACCTCCCAAAGTCTATCAAAATATGCTAAAAGAGCTACAGTTTCTACTGTCCGATTTTTAATCAGTTTAATTGCAGAGGATTTCGAGAAATTCCCATTGGAAGAGAGAACAAGTGCATTGGAAGATTAAAGGGAATGCATTAAATTCATAGTAATTAGAGTATAAATTATGGATAAAGATACTCCACTGCAAAGGAAAAAAATACAGGTGAACGCATTCAGGAATCCTCTACTTTTAATAGGCTACTAAACATGGAGTGCACACAACGAAACATGGCGATATATGTGACTTTTCAACGTCGATCGACAGGAAAGGTTAAAAGCAAAGTGATAGAATAATGTTTAACAATTACATACAAATTTAATGAATATTAATAATTAAACTTAGCAACGATACGGTAGTTTGGGTATCTCTTTAAATTTCAGTCGTAGTCCATGAAATTATAAACTTTAATTATTATATTATCAAATTATTATTAACATTTTATAATGTTTACCTCTTTATTCGTGAAAATAAATGAATGATTAAATATAAATTAACTTAGAAAACAAAACAGGGCTAAATAATAAATGAACCACTGTAAGTCAATAAAAATTAATGAATAAGCGCGAATAACTAAGCAAAATATACAATGACCAGTGCTTCGAAATGAATTATAACGAGTAACTCTGAGCGAAAAAAATAGGGAAAATGGGACATTGTAATAAGTTATATGGATAGATAGAAACGAAAAGCTCCACATCACAACCCGATAAGTTTTTAGTTACACAATCGCCAACAGTAATCAAAGAACACTTTCAAAAGAATCGTCACCACCGAGGACCGTCGATAATCTTGGCAGTAGCTCTCGATGGCACCAATACCATCCCAATCGCTTCATTCCCTCGATGCCTCTTGCTTAAACACTCAGTACAACTAGAATTAAAAAAGCTTTCCCGATGAAACGTTAAAGGAAAACGTATCTCGTAAACTACACAACATAGAGTGAGAAGTCACTCCTAAGCCCGCAATTCATGAAGAATGACGCATCAAAACCTATCTCAACGAGAAAAACTCATATTAGGCGCACGAAGTGTTCAGCACCGTTAGTCGACTAAGCACAGTCTGTCAACAAAACAAGAGCATCGACTCTAGAGATGAATACAGCGCTTAAGCACGGACTCAATCGCCCCATAAATGAACTCATTCGTAGCGAGCAAGGACGATTTTCTCAAATGGGGATTTTGTGAGCTGTAATCACGTCTGGTAATGTACTACATTCCCGGGAATCGACTTGCTCTAATTTCGACTCCGCCGCATCCCCCTAAATATCGCAGGCGCGTGTCGATGCCGCCAAGTAAATAGCGGATTTCTATTTAAATTTAATTACGCGAGAATTGGAATTTTCCGCTGAACTTGGTATTTTTTCCTACAAGAGTAACTCTTATCAGGCAAAGGAAATTTCGTTTCAATACGCGAAAAATATAAATCGCCTACGTGACCAAAAATTTGCTCAAATGAGTAGAATAACCTTTTAAGCTTTGTTAAAAATAAAGAAATAAAATAAAGTTGAAGCTTCCTAACATTGAAATTATTTTGGCGTGTTTATGTGCTAATACGTAACCAGAATAAAACAATTTCTAGAAAAATCCAGAGCTAAAACTTTACTAGTGATTTCGTTGGTAAATTAAGTAAATTAAAACAATGCAACTCAATTGACAGCCATATATACTAAAGCTTGATCACATACTACAATCCATTCTTGCTCAGAATGAATCTAATCTGTATAAAATAGTATCTCTTCAGCTGATATTTTTATATTAGTCGATAAAACAGATATGATGACCGAGAGATACATGCGATGGATGTTACTTAAAGGTCGTCTATAATTCATTCTTAACGAAGCGACTTAAAAATTCATTATTAACCATCTTAAGAAAATTCTAAACCATATCATTATGGATTCTTTCCACTGATTACTGTTATTCACCTCATGGTCCAAAGCTGAAGAAAATTGATAAACAGGTAAAGAAAGACATATTTAGAGGACGATGTAAACTTAACAAAAGGCGAAGGATTGGCGGCTAATAAAAAAATATATGGATATCTCATTCGTAGCGCGAGTTACCACACAATACAAAATGGATGATTCTTTCTCAATGGCAAACAATATTTTACTCATACTCTTATTCCCAGAGCTGTAAATACAAGTAGGTTTAATCGATTCTATAAAAAAGAAAATATTTGTTGGCATTGCTTCAAACCAACTAACTTGAAAAGATTTCCACGAGATATCGAGGAAAATTTGTCCTTGACTTCAATACCGTAAGAAAAGAAAAAAGTTGTTGGAGAATGATGTTTTCCTTCTTTTGCAGCTGTCCTTTCATCTTCAATGTGGAAGGTTAATAAAACCGATAAATATCCAGAGAATAGTTTCCCCTCAAATAGAAAATATGGAGATTCAAACGAAGAGAGTATAAAATAGGACAACTTATCTGTATTGGGAATCTTTCACAAGAAAAATAGAAGTTGCAACTAAATTCCACTAAAGAGAAACATACTAACAAGAAACTGGGTTAAAAAAGATGATCATCAGCATTATTACACAACGTTGTAATCAAAGATATTTTGCAAAATTTCATACAATTAACATGATGTAAAGATCAAGCAGTAACCCGACATTTCTTAAATATAACGAAATTAAACAGTTTAAGTACGGAATGCCTCCTCGAGGCACACCTTGGTCAACTGTTTAATCGTCTGAAATTCCTCAAATTTAGATAAGCTCCGTAAGTTCTATCAACTCCAACGAAACTAAAAATTCGAAAGAATGGCTTCAGAGTATATAGAGCGCATGTTTAACTAATAATTTTTTGAGTAATTCCACCAAAATCGACATCGGAAAGTGGATTGTAACTTTTTTAAATGGATAATATCGCTGTGTGACAAAAAAATGGCCGTAGATTCGTCGCGCACGAGAGGATCTCCTAAACCTTTCTGCTGAATATACGTAACTGCAATGGATGGAAAAAATATCCGAAACCCATTTCGCATGACATCGAGCTGGCTCGCTTTCCAGAGAAATAAAATATATAGACGAAAAACGTGAGAGGATGAATGCTTGCTCCTAGCGAATCTGGAAAAGGGAAGCGGACGAAGTGAAGAATCTATAAGCCAATGGGACACGATACTGGTGCTACTAAAGGAGACCCGATATTTCGAAAGTGAAATAGTACGGGGACCCAAAGAATGCGGAGTATCGTGAACCACCATTTTAGACACCCACTTTCTTGGAGAAACCGCGATATGAAGAGTATTCCTGCCACCATACTAGGAAAACCCTTAGCAAGGAGTTAAAGATTTTGTCCAAGACCCAGATCTACATCTACATCTGTACCCTGCAAGCCGGCTTCAGCGTGTGGAAAGGGGTGCTTACACCATTACTAAAATATTCGCCATTACATTATTCGCGGAAAACATTTGATTCTATTTAACTGAACCTATTAAGCAAATTAAGTCTCTGTTCACATCTTCTATCTTCCAGAGATTCCCATCCTGTGTCCTGAAGCAGTTGAGTAATTTCACTAAATTGTAGTAATAATTTTTAAGAAACGTATCGCCTTTCGCTGTACTCTTTCAATTCTCGAATACAGCACTTTTCTGCAGGGTCCCATACACTGAACACACATTCGAGGTGAGGCCCAACGCAACGAAACATCTCTCAGGAACGTTTTCTTCGCTCCTAGCGACTATTCTCTTCACGAATCCGAATTTCTAAAGTGCTCGTCCACATATATTTCGAATGTGGGTACCCCATGTTAGGTTATTCGTGAGGGTTACTACAAGATATTCCCCATTTCTATTGTAAATAAAGTTTTCCCTCGAAGCCTGTACGAATAATCATTGGCAATAGATTTCCTTTCGAAGAAGTTAATTACTGAATATTTGCCTAAACTGAGCTTTAATTACCAATGATCGCACCATTTCATAATTTTATGTAAATCTTTAGAGAGAATTAATGCATTCTCTGTACTTTCTATTTCTCTATAAATTACAGCGTCTCTCTACTGAATAAGATCTTAACTGCATCATCGTTCTTGCAAATTTCCATCGATTGCTTTTTCTATAAAGTAAAAAAAATACAACTTTGAAACCGAAAAGGGAATGTAAAAACGTTTGAGATGGAAATTACTTATGCTTGTAAAAGAGGAAACTTCCAGCGGCGGAGGTAACTTTTTCCACAAAATCTCTTCTGTAAACAAAATGGACGGGTTTCGATGACTGGCAGTCATCGTTAGGTTAGGATGTGGATTTACGCAACAAGTCGCCTTACTGTTAATTTTATTATACGATCGCCTTTTGAACTGCGACTGGCTCTATAAAAATAATAAATTTGGATGATAACTCCCACAACAATTTTTTTATACATAAAGTATACCTAAATGTTTTGTAATTTTATATTGACCCCTTTCCCTGATTAAGATTCGGCGAAATACGTTGGATGAGTAAGTCTGCAAATTTGTCATTTCTATCAACTACATGTTTACAGTTACAAGGACATTTGAGTTATGAGAAAAGCTCCGAAGAGGCGTAGTTCGCAGGTATACTAACCGTAAGGTAATTCCAACCAGCGGGGGTTAAGGTTCTCCGTGATCCCAGGATTCCCAGGTCATTATTCATAATGCACTTCCTGGTTCTGTATATGAATAGGCACTGATGCATTAAGTTTTGAGCTCTTCTGCACTGATATTTCAAGGTTAAGTCTTCTTGTTAATTTTGCGGTTATTTTCTTGAATGTGTTGGGCGACGCTTGATTTATTTCACTATATTTAAAGTGAGCCATGTGCTCTTTGAATCTAGTTTCCATTTTTCTTCTTATCTGTCCATAGTAGACTTAATTATCTTGACATATTATTTCGTAGATACAGGATTTGCTTGATGTTGGAATTGGGCTTTAGGATTTTGAAGAAGGTTGGATAGTTTATGGCTAATTACAAATATTTTGGTAAAGCTGATTTCCGAATGGGTAAGTGGGTAGGAAAAGGTGTAAGTTTAATGCTCATCCCCGGAGCGAATGCATAGACTTCTTACTAAGACTGCCAGATTTCTAACCATCTTAGACGCGCCACGTTTGTTACTTTCCCATGCTCTGAAAATATAAGTTAAATTTTCAATACAAACGATAAAAAAAAACTAAGGAATAGATATGTTAAATGCAGTAATTTAATTTTTTGTTTTTTAAAATTCCTAAGACAAAAAAACAACGATTTTACGAATCTAACTGCAATCACTGATATCAATTCCATTTATGTTTCCACTCCATATCCTATTAAGTACCAAAGACGAGATTCTTCATTTTTAAGGTAATCAGCAATAATCACAGCTCAGCACGTTGAGAGATGCAAAGGAATTAGTATCATTCTCAAAACTACGAGATAACGACCGTGATAAAAACATGAAAGGAAGGCTCGAAAATATGTTAGTCTCTCTCTGTACTCTGCTGGAAGTATGTTAAGTGCATAAGTTAGCCTGAGCTTTGACAAAAATTGCTTTTTCCTTTTTGAATTGCTACCGGAACATCCTTTGGGAGGATCTTCAATTAACTCTCTCGTACTGAACCGGCAGAATGAGCTACCTCAAAGTAAAATATGGCAGAGAGAGATTGTCCCTGTCGAATCTCCATGCTGGTGCTGCTCTCACGAGAGAATCTGCAACTTTAGGCAAATATAAGCGAATCGTGGGAGTTAGGAGCAAGGAAAAGAAATACTTTTAAGGCAATAAAGGGGGAGAATATGAGATTTAAAAAATCTCGATAAAACGAGGCATGAACAAGATGTAGAAGCAGACCTTGAGGATTTAATAATATTAGATCACTGAGAAGGAACACAGGAATAGCAGCAAAATGTAATTTCTAGGTTGCAACGTGCGGAACAAAGATAGATAAATGATCAACCGCTCAACCACTCAACAAACTTCAATTATGAGGACAAACAATAAGTAATGAAAAATAAAATTTAGCAGAAAACGCGGTTATGCATCTAGAAGTAGAAAAGGGATAGTTTCTTCAGGTCCTTAACTCCAGAGACAGTCCAAGGACGCTTCACCCAAACATATCATTCCAAGACTTTTCGACCATACAAGGTCATATCACCAAATTTTGTTTCAAAACCAATTAACTGCAATGTTGTAGAACAGTATAAATCCATACAAGTTCAAATGGGGCCCGATTGCGTACATGTTTAAACAATATAAGAGAATGGCATATACGTTACTACCGGCATTACGAATATTTTAGGATCCGGCATTCACATAAACTTAAATTTCAAGTATTTTAGGAATCAAACCCGGTACCGCTCTCACTAACGGCGAACGGCCACCCACTTGGCCGTGGACCACTTACATTTGGTATCAAGATGTCATAGCATACGGCTACAGTTCGATAAATGATATTATAAAAGCCTTCGAGGAATAGAATCTAGTAATGAAATGATCCTGGAGGAGATTCTCCAATAGATTTATTATGTAACACGTAAAATTGGTTAAATTACAAAGGAATGCTATAACACCGTTACCAGAGGCGAGTGAAAGGTAAACATTGAACGCAAAAGACAATGAGGAAGAGTAATCTCGGATGTTAGAGGAAATTCTAGCTGTGATCACATAAAAGTCAAGTAGAAAAGCATTGTGCACACAAACGAACTCAGTAAACGAAAACCCACGACGTATCCTTGAATGCGAATAAACGCAAAAATGACGTAATGATGTCTGAGGGTGCTATTATAGAAAAGGCTTCTCCCACTTATGTGTAGCAGGCGAAGGAACGAAACTTTATCAAAGAAAATGTAAGAGCGGATTGGTTAGAGAATGGGATTTAGACTCTCTGAGGTAGAAAAGGATTCATTAAGCTTGGAAGACGCTTCCTCAAACGCAGAGAACATCCAGAACCCAGTATTTACAGAATGAATGTAATGAAAAGATGGAATTAGAGAGATTATGAGGAAGAACATCGTAAAACGGAAAGACAAAGAAACCATACGTTGATGGCAAAGGAAACAGAAGGATGTTTAGAGTGAAGAAGAATGGAATTAGTAAAAGTTAATCAAACAAGTGGAAGATATCTGCAGAAGATGAGCAGAGGAGTAATTTTAAGATCTTAGCAGAGAATCGCAATGAAGGACAATAGAACTGGACGATAACAATGAAAATGTCTAAAAGGATAGAGCGTCAGTCAGATGCTTCAGAATGGAATCTTTTTCATTGGGACTTAAAAGCTAGATAAGAGGAAATCAGAGGAGCAAAAACATTTTATCAAATTATTATAGTAATTCAGAATAAAAAACGATTGAGCAACGTTAAAGAATTAAGACAAAGTTAAAACTGAAAATAACTCGGTAATGAAAACAGTGAATGGAAAGCAGAAAATTTCTAAGTAATCCCGCAATACTAACCTAACAGCAAACGAAATGTAAGGATGAGAAAACGACACTGGATACAAAGATGCCAGAAAACCTAAACCAAAAAAGAAGAGAACATTATGAAATTGAGAGAAAAAGATGATAGCCTCCCATGATCACCGCAAATAAGAGGGGAAAAAACACCAAAAGAACGAGGATTCAAAGATGTACGATGATGAGCCAGTTAACATCAAAAAGGGGAACTACGTTAACAAGAACACCCGATGAGCGTATACCACGCGATAATAAAGAATTATATTAGCATAGCCATACTTAAGCGTGTACATTAAAAATAAATGTACGATGGAAAGGAAAAATCAGCTGAGCAGGGAAATTCTTCAGTAAACGCAGAGATACGAGTGAGAGAATGAAAATAAAAGGAGAGCTGCTCGAGGAGGGAAACATCAACAAGTAAAAATCGATAAAATGCGGAGGAAGCGTAGATAAGTTACGTGTGAAATGCCGTCTCGACGGAAGAAAGGATCGCTACGGGAAAACGATTCCACCTATTCACAAAGATACGAGAAATAGACGGAGTGGACGGAGAAAATTACATTGACAGATAAAAACACAAAGAGAAGACCGGGAATACATGGAAACATAGAGAAATGAAACGGTAGATATGGCCCCGCCTCCGAAGAAGGGAGTAGATAAAAGTGCGAGAGGAAAGTTGACAGCCAGGGTAGCAATGGCGAATAAAAGAAAGATATAGACAGCTCCAAATAACAGGTTAGGTTCAAGGAGAAGGGGAAGAGAAAGAGGGACCTGTATGGGCGGCATAAAAAGGACCAGCGGAGGGTTAGGCATTACAATCACGTACCAGAAAAGGAGAGAAAACTTCTGATCATAATACATATGGATGTACTTTGATATATATGAGATGTGATATCGGTGATGACAGATGTGAAATATGAAAGCGAAGTTGGTTATGGAGTGAGAGGAAAAAGAATAAGAAATGTGACAAAATAAGATAAAAAACAAAATAATAGCGACTCAGGCTGATACAAGTAACGTTATTACGCTGCTAAGGTAAATTGTACTATTACATTGTACTATTGTGAGACTAAAACAAAGTGGTAACACCAGAAGATGATTATTTCTGAGAATGAAGCTCAAGATAAGCAATAAGCAAGGGAAAATCTACCTAATTTTACAGACCCCTCCACTCAGAAAAGGGTACAACTATCACGAGGCACAGGATTCTTGTCCCAGCACCAAAAAATCAATTACCCGAACTAATTTTTTTTACCGCTCCATTAAATCTCTCTCTCTCGCTCGAATGCTTTTTATCCTTAGAAAAAACCAGGCGCTAGGGGAGTATACTGCTCAAATGTCGCTGAAATAAAACTCAAGCCGATGGGCTTGAGCGTTATCGCCGAATCAAAATGTGGGACGATGGGCAGCTCAGTTATCGTTTATTAGCTTTCGGGAGAGCTAATGCAAATCATACTTTCAGATACGCTGACTTTCCAAGGAAGGAAAATATTCATTTTATATCTATTGAATTTCCGGTTCATTTCCGCTTGGGAATAGCAGATGACCTATTACTCTCATCGCTTGCGTTACAACTTTGAAGCAGGAAATTGAGTTTTGACTACGCGAAAAAGTTAATCATAAAGAAGTCGAAAAGTAAATGAAACGCAGAACAGAAAATGACAAAGAGGTGTTTAAATACACTTTTAAACACCTTCATGAGCAAATTTATTCTCTATGCAATCTAAATATCTATGCACAATTACAATCCTTACACTGCAAACACCTGACGCCCACTTCTTTTGCCTCCATCTGAAATCAACATAACAAATTAAAAAAGAATCACCAATAGCATTTTCGTCGCAATCCAATGAAACTTCCCAGATTCATAAGACTGATTTTCTACTTGAATCTTTGGGTTGATAAGTCATAGTAATCTAACAAGCCTATGTTCACATGATGTAACAAAACAATGTTGACAAACACCAAAATATGAAAACTACAAAACAGAAACTTCGAGAAAGAAATGTACTTAGGAACAAGCCGGTTAGCCGGATTTCAGAGGTTGGAGGACCCAAAACTGAAACATAGGAAGAAGCAACTGTACACGGAAGAAAAGAAAAAAACAGAAAGTGAGAGAATATTACATTGCGAAACTAAATTATATACGTATTCTTCAGTGAACCAAAACTGAAAAAAGGGAAAAAAGTAATGAGCTCAATGTGAATAAATATACCTATATACCGAAGAAAGATGAAAAACGGACTTTTACCTTTATCATAGAAAGTTTATTCTACGATCATGCTTGAGCTAAAATTTACGTTTTATAGCCAGAAACGGAACCAGTATGATCTTCAACTGTTACGAATTCCCACAGTAACATTTCCCATCTAATACGTAACTCACCAATAGCTTTCTATGATGAAATACTGTGAAGAAAGAACAATGCAGCTTCGGAAACCAACGGAAGAATGGATTTTTTCAAATAAAATGCGAAGACTCGTCGAATACAGATACTTCCGGATTTATTGGACATCCATTCCTCAACCGCTTCAAACAAAAGCAACTATTCGGCCTCCCAATGCCTAGCGCCCTTCGGACGAAAAATCGTCCCTCCTGTCTTTAAATAAAAATACCAGAGGGTGGCGCTGCTTCGGATCCAATTACACGTTCCGCATATGCATGAACGAAAGCCTTAAATCTCCTCGTATATAAATATATTCGAATAACTTTCCGTTATCGAATTATCCCCAAACGCCAATGCGACGCTTCTCTCGAGTGAGGGCGCCAGAAAGAATGAGATAATATTCGAAAACGATAAATATGGACTCGATTCGAAAAAATCCTCGAGAGGAAATGAAACCGGGAGGAGAAAAGAGGAATAAAACTTCCTGAAACGCGCATGCCACGACACCTCCGTAAGGGTGAGTATATTGAAGAAGTTTGGAATAGTTTCCACGAGCTTGAGGAATAATAAATGGTTTCCATTCTCCCATAAACCCGACTCCATCCGTCTTCCTATAAAGATATCATTCAATAGGTTTCTCCCTCAATATCAGACCCGATACACGAATAGAATTAGTCAATGAAATCCGTCGATAATTTTCAAACCTCATTTCGACCGTATGAAAGCGTAATAAAATTGATATTACCGAGTGGTTCTTACGCCACGCTCTTTGCTGTGGTGTAAAATCTGCTTTAATCGCGATCGGCGTAACTTCTGGCCGCTTTCTCATAACGTTTCGGCCGTTTTGAGAGTAGAAAAATGGCAATATGCCGCCAACTGTAACTTTCCAGGCCACTGTATCGAGTTAACGCGAATAATAAAATCCGTTCCCTTCTGGTTACCACGGAACGAGAATTAGAGTATGAGCGCTGATTAATCTCAAATTTCGTACGGGATAACTTTAATGATTTTTTATCGAAACCAGTTAATGTATTGTATCATTTTGAGTACACACAAAACGGTTTATCCATCGCTACATTTTATGAGCCTTTTATCGCTTTCGCCATAATCCCATATATTTTATAACCATTGTCTTAAAAAGCGAGGGAGTTTTTGGATACGCCATCCAAGCGGTTGGCTCGGGATTATTGTACCCCATTTTTATCGTCAACACCACAATAAATTCTCCTGATTTAATGTTATTCAAGTTCCACATCAGGGTACTTCTGAAGCAGCACCGTTCAAACACAAACAACACTTAGAAAACCAATGCTTCTCAAACTATTCTCCCCCAAAGAAACGCATATGTAAAAAAACAAACATTACGGCAGGCAATGATTCCATGTTTGCTGGTTTAGCTCTGGTTTCAGAGTGCTGAGAAATAAAAAGTTTGTTATGAAATTACAATTATATCATTCCAATTGCGAAATCTTATTACAACAATACCATACACTCAGTTTCCACGCGGAAGCCTATAAAAGCAAATTAAAAGTTACTGTAACTGTTGGAAATTATGCGACACAGCACGAGTTTATAGTAGCAAAGCAACTGAGAATTACACTGAAGGCGGCGATACAAACGAATTGAACTTTTAAACCGGAAAACTTCCACGACATACTAACATGAAGATGCTCGACTTGGATCAAAATTTATGAAATTCGTAAATTGGGCATTGAAACAACACTGGTTAGGAAACGGTTGTTTGTACTCGACAATAATAATAATTACTAAATGGATGTAATTGGCATCATAGTACTTTCTCCATCAAAGAAACTATTATCATTGAAGAAGGCACTAAAGTTGAGCGACTTCTTTGCTACAAGCCTGTTTTTTTCCACGAAGTTTGATCTAGGGCTTCCCGTATACAATCCACACATGTATCGATGATCCAATACTTATGTGTGGCTTTAATTCTTCTGTACCTCAATCCAAGATCTTAATTTTTCGGGAATTGAAATGCAATACATAATAGAAAGCAATCCACAATTAATAATGGAAAAGGTAAATAAAATTCGGAGCACACAATTCAAGAGATCGTTGCTGGGATTTTACTGAGAGGAACTTCTAGTTTCCAACCGTCCAATAAGTGACCTTAAAGATATATAATAAACTACCACCACCAACTACCACTACCTAACTAACTGAAGCAATACTTTCATTTAAATCTATGTATATTTATGTAAAGAAACGCTACCACAATTGAGCGACCAAGCCTGTTTTTTTATTCGACATAGTTTGTTAAGAAGCTTCCGGTACACAAGCTACCCATGTATCTATGATTCACCACGTTTACTTAGGTATGGCTTTGATTCTCCAGTACCTCTATCTAAGATGTTAATTTCTCGTGAATCGAAGCGCCCAGCATAAAGCAACACAACCCACAATAAAAGATGGAACAGGTTTTAAAAAATCGGAGCCCATAATTCAAGAGACCGTCGCTAGGACTCTACTGAGACGAACTTCTTGTTTTCAACCGGTCACCTTAAAAATACCCTCGAGTTGAATTTGAATACATAGCGCGTACATTCATTTGCATTGCGCCTTTTGGAGCCAACTCAAATAAAATCGCTTTTCTACGCTTCGCCGCCCCCAACTTCGACGCGCGGCACAAGCTGAATATTCCACCCCCGCAACCAGCTTTTATGCAAATTCCGCGATAACAGTCACCCGAATCGTACGCAAGAAGAGCCGATGTAAGGTGACTCCCGCATTTTCGCCGTAATTTACGCTCTCCTACAACCCTTACCTTCATGACAGCTACAAACTACTTTTGACTCCACTCTGGCCCTATTTCCGCCCCGAGATCCTCCGTATTCCCAAACTTTCCGTGTCTACCGCCAGACTACATCAAACGACACAATCAAAACTCCCAGCGAAATTCAAATTAGTCTCCGCCCGAAAGTCACCAATTACTCCTTCATTACGCGGGCCAAATACACATCCAAACGAGCCTCCTTTTCAAATGAGGCGGTGGCAACCATTAAAACCAACCCTCGGAACCGAAAAAGGGGTGGAAACGGAACATCTTCGGAGCGCGCAACCTAGACGCCGCTATCTACCACTTCGGGAGGGGGGCATCATTCCAACATCATAAAAACGGGTACGGCACGCCGGAGACCCACCGTGGGAGGGTCGTTTTGCAAAGGGAGAGGGAGTTTAGATCCTCCATATTGCCTGGCAACGCGGAGAAAAAACCCCATGCGGGAAAAAAAAACGCTGGGGCGGAAATCTCAACGGCCATGCGCAGTGTGGAGGTGGGATTTTCGCGTGGGATGCGAGCTTTGGGGAAGAAGCGAGAAATACAGCGAGGGATGATTGAACGGAATGCCTGCTTGGAAGGGGAAGACCCAGGAAGAAAGGAAAAAATGCGTGGGAGTTTCGAATAAGTACAGTTTTCTCTCCCCCGCCGGAGAATGGAATATCGAGTGAAGAAACACATTAGTAAGAGGAATGAGGGATGGATCTCGCCGAGGGGAGGATGTTTCCTCTTTTATTCCCAGAGGGAAGAAGGAAGGAAGGCGGTGGAGGACCTGTCACGCTACATTTAACCAATTCCTTCTCAACAATTAGGAAAGTAATCGGAAAAAACGAGAGGGAAAAGTTTTGTGGACGCATCGAGTGCGCTAATGGAAATGTTGAGAGATTATGGAAATCCGACGAAAGGAACCGAGGGAAAGAAACGCTTCTGTTTACTTTCGCCCAACGGTTTTGCGAAAGGAATTGTTACTTCGACCGATCAAACTAGGCTTGCGTGAAAAATAAATGGAATAGAAAAAGAAGAAGCGTGCGGAAGGCGAGGAAAGCCACGAGTAACAGCAGGCGGAAACGGCGGAGGGCGAGAGAAAATGAGTACCTCAGAAAGCGTTTTAATAGAGGCAAAAAACGTAAATAAGGGAGAGAATGTATTCTGCGAATCAGCGAATAATAAAAGGGGACAGGAAGATAAGACAAAAGGGTAAGGAAATTGTTCCCGTATAGGGGTGAAGCGAGCTGATAACTAGCGTTTCATTCCTCGAATGAAACAAGAGAGTGGGTTGTTTCTGCTAGATACTGCTTCAGTCCGCAATTCACCTCTTAAGAAAACTAAAACCCTGTACAAAAGTGAATACACCAAGGTACAATTACCTAAAGACAAATTTTGTGTAGTTACGTGAGTTGCTTCTTGTAGCGGACTTAAGTCAACTTACAGTAAAGTGAACGTTAACTTGATGAGTTCTTGTTATTGACCCGTCCGTTACCGAACCGCCAACAAGTCGAAACATTTCTTCAGAAACCAAAAGGCTATTGCCTTTCTGTCGGCCTTCCAAATTAACGAGCTGCCTCGGTATTTTCGGGGAATTTTCCTAGTTAAAATACCATTAGGGAAAATGAAAGATTTTAAAATGAATTCAAAAGTTTCAACAACCGTTAATATCATTAAATGTTCTTTTCCCAGTTAACAACCTTACAAACACGAAAATAACCGTAAGAATATTGAAGTAAGAATACTGAACCTTTAAAGGTTTTAATTCCTACTACATGTACTTTTTATAAATGGATGCCCAAGAAATAGATACCTAAGTACTAGATGTATTTTTTTAATAGATATCCAATTTTTAGAAATGGATCCAAGTACAAAGTCTTTACATGGAAATGAATCCTTAGTTCCCAAACAAAATAATAAAGGAATGCACTGAGAAATCACTTTCGAGGATTTTGTTCCTCCTACAGTTGCGCAAATCAAATTACTTTTCTTTCATCAAGTTATTATTTCATTTCTTTAAATCGACGTCAAAACATCTTCAAAATTGCTTAAATATCAAAACTGCTTTACACTCCTGATTTGAAAGCTCAGGTTATAACTAACGATATTTTTACGTCGTTATTAGCTCACAGTAGTCCCACCGGTTTTCAAGATTACCTCCGAAATAATGATTTTTTAGTACGCAGAAAATTTTTCCGGGAATACATCTAATAACGTGATATAGTGACGGATGGTCCCCTTCTCTCGAATAATTCCACATAATACAAATAGTTCATTAGATAGTGTTTTTGCCAACGATGTATTCACTCGATGGTTCAATGACGATGAAAACCAAACACGATGAAACGAAGTTTATTTCCAACGCATGAATGTGTACTTGTATTCCCTTAAACTGAGCATTTTTTGCGAATTCTAGCCCTTAAGAATGAAAACTGTAAGGAGTCACAAAGTATACAATCAGAATTACAGTAGAAAATTTTAACAAAGGGTTTTACATGAAACTGGCATCTTTAGAAGTCTTGTCTCGGAAATCTTGAACACATCAACTAAAAGTGAATAAAGGAAGAGTTGCATCAACTTCTGCATAGTCTTTAGGAAATTAATAAAATTACATTAGCGGAGAGATGAGTACGGTTTAATAATGGAGAGAGATCTGCCACAGAGAAATTTTTAACCCGAGAAGAACTAACGCTTTAATGCTACAATTGTTATCTGAGATCCCCGTTTCACAATAGATACACAAAGTTAATGAAAAAGCGTACCACTTAAGGGAAGTAATTTGTAAAAGCGACAAAAATATGAAAAATGGTAAGTGGAAAAATACAAAATACAGTGGAAAAATACAAAATAAAGTGAAAAAATACAAAATAAAGGGGACATAACGAAAAGAGAGTAACGTGTATGATAAAACAAACGCTCCGACGATATGATGGGATAAGCAGTAATCCTATGATAATGAGACTTTCTTATCTCGTACACTAATCCTAGGGTCGCATCCGCAAATAATGCGAATTACGCAGCGAGGGTTCTCCTCAAAGCGGGTCAGTCTAATTTAGACGGGGACACTTTGAGACCAGTCCCTAGGGGTATTTTCAACCTCTCCACAGGGGAAATACTCCCTATGGATATATCAGAGGTCCCAACCTAATTTTCAACGTTTCTCAAGTTTGTTTTTCTACGTCGCAACTCCATGAATGCCTCGTGTTTGACCAAAAATTATTCGCATTTAAACCTTTTCTACCTCCGAAGCGGTCTCCAGTTCTCCTAGAATGTTACGAAGGGAAAAGTAGTGGCCTTTCTGGTGATGAGGAATGATCTAGAGCAAAGGTGGGGAACCTTTTTTTCCATCGGAGACCAATTGTATGATACGGCTGCGTATAAAACCATTGGGTCGCTTTAAAGTTGTGGATTGTGCATTCAAATAGTCCAACATCTAAACGGCGCGAAAGAAAACGTATTCGTTGCCCGAACTAAAAGAGAACATTTTCCATTTCTTACCTAACGTCAACAACGAAAATGAGAAATAAATATTTAAGACCGTGAGTTAGTTTCAGAAAGTGAAGGCCGTAGTGAACGCCGTAAAAGATCGCAATTGACCTGAAAGCCGAAGGTTTCCCATCTCTAAAATGCCTTTACTGGCTTCGCATCAAAACTTAGGAAATTGTTTTCTGTAATTATGCACTAATTTATGCACTAGGTTCAGCTTAGACTAACATATAAAATGCTACGCTTACGTATGTATGATTCATATGCCAGGCGTAGGTAGGTTATTCAGGTGTTTGCCCATAGATAGAATATACACGTCTTTATTACGGGCAAGATTTAGCCTATAAGTTCCCTCTCATAGCTGGTCCATTTAACACTAATAACAGGAAAGAATAGAGACGGCAAAAAAAAGAAAAGAAGGAAGAAACTATGTATGGATAAAAAAACCTAAGTCAGAAGTTTAGGAGAAAATGTCCACAACAGGATAAAACCCCCATGAAAGAGGGTGTGAAAAACCTGCGAAACCTATTGAGAGAAATAACTAAATATGAAACTTAAACTAAAATAACAAAAATTAAATATTTAAAGTTAAAATATTTNATTTAATAATTAAAATTAAATTTTAAAGAAAATCCTTTCTATAACCTGAAAAAAGAGGAAAAAGAACATTAACAAAAAAATTAAAAATACATATATAACGGCGAAGAAAAAATTTCCACGCCAGAAGACATTGATAATTGATAATTGAAAATTACAAATAAATAAAATAGAGGTAAAAATATACAACAATAAGCAAGTGAACTCCCACCTACATTCTCCGCTGATGGATGGCACGGACGTATGTAATATTAATACACGTATCCTTTCCCATGAGATTGAATAAAATATTTCAACAATGGATATTATGCACGACAAATTTACGTATTTCATATTTCCTTCCAGTTTATCCCTTGAATGTCAATGGGTCCCTCTACTCGTGTTTAATAAAGGCATTGAACGGATAAAGAGTGGATACTTAAATATCAGTCTTTTAACCAAAGTAATTTCAGTACTTTTTCTGTCATTCAAAACAGCATATATAAAAGAGAAGAATTTAGCGGACATTTTATTCTGTGGCGTTGGGGCATCATGGTACAATAAAGAGAAAGGCTTTCTTTCCTCTTCCTGACGCAAATTTTCGAAAGCATGGTATGCGTCGTTGAAGACAGCTCTACTCATCAACATTTCTCGGATTCAAACTATACGCAATTACTGATTTTATAACAAATTTTTTATATAATTATGACATCACTTCAGGAAGTCGGATCTTCGAACTGATAAACCATGATAATTTCATAATGATATTAGAATTTCCTCTCAATCAATATTCACACGATAAAACGGGCATAACCACCCTCTAAACACCGCTCGGGACATACTTTTATCATCAAACGAAAGCAGAGTACTAGAGGAGAGTAAATAGGATTACATATTTACGAAGCGTCATCGATTTTGAACGATCTTCCCTGATGGATTTGAATGAAAATGACTAAAACTGAACTTGATAAAAAGTAATCCACGATTCACAAACTATGAACTACTTCTGTATGATTTAATACTTGATTTCTGATGGTTTGCTATAGTTTTCCCCACCATTAACTGATTTAATAATAATGAAATCACATCATTTTAGGGCGAGATTGAGGCCCATTATTATAATGTATACTTAAAATGGACTTTAACTAATCTTCACTTTAGGGAACTGTATTTAATGAGTTGTTGAGTTAAAGTGAATATCATAGATAATCTCTTATTTATGTGAAGAATTAGCATGAATACCAACTATAATCTTCACTTTAAATCCAAATGAAAGAGTGTAATGCTGAGCCCTAAAGTGGACTTTACTAAAGTCCATCGTAAGTATACATAGCAATCCTGGGCCCAAGCCTAGTTAGTCTCTTCTTACATCTAACCCTATTTCATAGAAAGATTTAAAGAAAGAGCTTATGGAGTAAAACAAAAGAAAAAGCGACAAAAGAAGGATAAATTGTACGGGTTAAAAAAATGTCTGCACTTAGGAAAGAAATAAGACCTTGCAGGAAAGCACCAACGAGAAGTGGGCGTGGAAACCTGCAAAACCTACTGAAAGTAAACTCAATATGGGAAGGCGTTACCTCGTGTAACTTCATTGTAATTTTAATCTAACTATTTCATTGTAATTTCATTCTACTGAAAGTAGCAACTAAAATTTAAAAATAAGAGGGTAAAGATGAAAATAAGAAAAAGGAAAGCGTCAGCAATACTACTGACTATAGACAATACAAATGCACACTCTTATCAAAAATACAGATAAGGACAAACGATGAACTTAAAGTACAAGAAATAAGCAGCAGAATATGGTAAAAAATCAGAAATAAAAGAAGGAAAGCAAGAAAAAAGATACGGAAAAACAAAGAAATACTTAGTAGTTGTAGTAATTTTAAAAAAGCTACGACAGTTTAGGACATTCCGCGCATGAGCTTCCACCGGGAGCGAACCAGGAACCGGTTTCAAAGAAAGTTGAGCGCATTATCGACATGGTTATCCGGAGGCCCAAGAGATATTGAAATAATAACAAAATCGAAGGGAAAACATTACACTGTACATAGATATTTATAATTTTATCAATGGTTACGTCAATTTAACAATCAAAAAGAAGAAAATATAAACAAGAGAAATTGGTTTCCGTGATTGTTACAATTAAAATCAGAAGTATGAATGAAATGAATTCACTGTCTACAATCTCAGTCTTGGCAGCGATAACATATCCTTCAAAAGAAAAAAAACAACAAAACCAACGAGGCGGACAATATAGGAAATGATTAAAAAACCTGGGTGGATAGGCTAAGATTAAGAATGGGAGAATTGGAAAAAGTGATGAGTTTAGAAGCTAACTGGCGGCTAGAAATAATTCCACAGAGAAGCTCCAATAAAGGCGTTTTGTGAAAGAGGCGAAGTAACAGGCTAAGACCCTCGACGATAGGAAAAGAACAAAACGGGCCAAGTCATTTTCTGCGGAGAAACGAGAGAGGGAAGAGAACAGAGAACGGAACTTAACGACATCAACGGCAATCCCGGAATAAAGAGGGAGAAAGGAATAAAAGGGAAAGGGAGGAGCGACCCTTTGCGGAGAAACCTTAAGGAAAGACTGTTGGAAGAAAGGGATTCTGTGGAGAAGCGCACCAAAATGGGAGGATTGAGAGAGGAAATAAGAGAGAACCGGAATTGAGGACTGTATGTATTCATACATTCTCTTATGGAGTGGCGCCACTGGTGATGTCGCAGCATCTTTCCCAATGAAGATTATAATCTCAATTGCGAGGAGAGAATAAGAACTTCTACGGATGCTGACTCATGGAACCTTATGCTCATATTCTAGGTACACAGAAGTGCTAACGATAATTAATGTACTAGGACCCGGTATTTTATACAGATGCAAGTTACGTTAACGATAAAAAGAAATTTTATTCTGCCATTTAGAATATCTATATAAACACGTTCACTGCGGAAACCACTTCCAATGCATTTATCCCTCCAATGGTAGAGTGATCCGAAGTTAACTAAATAAACCATTTAAGATATCACTTTAATAATCATTAAGTACATGATCGCTGAAATTCCATTTAATTTTTCTTTTCATTAATTGTGACACTCCTTCAAAATAATAATCACCGTAAATATCGTGAGTTTTTCTCCGTAAGCCTTCAGCCGAGGAGTTTTCCCACAACCTAAATCTTTCACACAAATAATAATTAATTTAATTTTTATTTTATAATATTTAAGTTCAGTACTCTGGATATTGTGTCGCGGTCGTCTCCTACAGCCTCTGTCTCCTCTGATTCCCAACGAGCTGCTAACAGTTTCGTATTTACCGCACTCCAGTAGAAGGTGTTGGATGCTGAGTGGGCAATCGCATTCGTTTCAGTAAGGTTGTATCTTCTCTTCTGTAAAGAGGTATGAGTGAGTCATAGCGCTAGCGCTATAGCGCGATCCTCAGGCGATAGCCCGATCCTCAGGCGGGTGACCGCCACCTCCTCGCCCATATTAAAAATTCAGAGGTTAGGTGTAAGATAGGCCTATTGGCCCAAGATCGCAAAGGGGTTAAATAAATAAATAAATAGCAAATACATCGATGTAAATAAATTGAAACGGATATTACGTCTTTATATATTTAAATAACCCGGTCTAAACCTCGATCTTTCTTCTGAGTACATTCTAAATACCATCGTAAGTACGAAAAAGGAATAAAAACAACTTTTGCACGTTTTAATCCTCTATCATCATGGAGCGCTACCACCAAGTTTATACCGAAACGGTGGATTTTGTATTTTTTGCCACCAGAATTCCTTGATGTATACAAAAACACTCAACTCTGTAAAGTACATACTTTGCAAGCTACGTAACGTTATTTAAAGCGAGGTTTCTGTTTCTTCCTTCCAAGAAAACTTAACAGTCGAATTCCTGAAATCAATACAGCATAAAGATAATCACGCAGAAAGCTAAAGCTATTCTAATAACTAAAGAATACAATAAAACAAATGCGTTAAGGAAACGTTAAGAGAATTGATATTGAGAATTGAAAATTGAGAAAACAGAAATAATTTAAAATTGTTCGTGACTCGCACTACAGCCTCCGAAAATTTTAACAGAATCCATGAGGATCATATTCATATTATCTAGCCCGTTTGTAGCTAGATCAATTTCCTCCGGAACAAGTGAAACAAACTAATAACTATTAGTTTGATTATAAACTTGAGACCAAACGGTAAACAGAAAAGAAAACTGTGGAGATGACTGAGGATTGAACCCAGGCATTTCAACCGCCGGTCTAAGTCATTTCTACCAAGCAACAACAATCTCACTCCATTTCCGGGGTACTTTTAAGCATTAGATACTCGTACTTGAGACTGGTTCAGCGTAGTATCTCCTTTATTAGAGCATTTACCGGGAGAAAGACTTGGGTTCGACTCCCAGTCACGTTGAAATTTTTCCCTTACTTCTTCCTTTCCTTAAGACGCACGGACGATCATGCAAAGTTAAAAACCATATCGATAAACTATAAAGATTTCAGGGTCATGTAACCGCTGAATTTATGATCACCAAATACGGTATTTTATCTAGTCTGACTGTCCCTCATAATAAAACTTCAAGCAACCGTTCATTTACATTCGCTCTTGGAGAATCAACGGTCGACCGAAACGACTCATTTATTGACGACATTTGCCTTAAACGTGCTAGAGAAACGGCGGAACGGAAGCGAAAATACGACGCGCTTTAATTAAAAATCCCCTCTGACGATTGAAACTGCATCCGAAAATGAGGAAATAAACTCGACTTGACTTCTGACTTCCATCGCGGCCCCTATTTAAGGCGTATTAAAACTCGAAATGTAAATCAGGAGGCGCGGATCTTTTGTATACGGCGGGATATTTTCCTAATAACAGAGGGAAGCGGCTGACTAATGAAAATTTAAAGGGCTCAATTTCTCAGTCTCTCCAGCAGTTGGAACTGAACTAATTGAAAAAAGAAACTTTGTTTTTCTTTTTCATTGTTTCATTCTTAATTAATCAAGAATATGTCTCGAGTTTTGTCATATCTTGGGGATATTTCGGGTTTCATTAAAACTCGAGCACGGCATTCTTAAGTATTAACAAGATATAAGCAGAAAACACGGAAAAGAAATGTTGATCCAAAGGAAAACTATGCGCAGATGAAAAACTAGCAAGGAATTGAAAAAAGAAATCCCGCAATCTTACTGGGACCTTAGCCGCACTTCTTATCACACATGATATTATTCCACCATTGTTGTTCAATGCATGAGTACCCACCCTAAAGTGGAAATTCAGTTTTGGATTCCCTGTTACATCGAGCCTTTTTTCTCATGATCTCCAAGCAGATAAGGGCATCTTTTCATCCTTGTTTACAAAAGCAACTTAGTTTTTCTAACCAAAAATTCGATAAAGGAACTCACGCAGTTCTTGAGATCCTTTCACATTCGCTCAATCATAATCATCTAGAAACGCTATTATTTAAGATTAATATATATTTAATTAACTGTGCGCTGGAGGCAGAAACCATCAAAAACTCAAAAAGAGAAAACAAAAGAATAGATCTAAAAACATAGCGAAAGTCATTGAAAAGAAGACGCTAGATAACATTCCGCGTTAGTTAACGATGCATTTAAGAAGACAAACTTAATTCAAAATCTGAAAATATCCTCTTACATTTCTGTATTTATTTACATTAAGATCAAAGCATTTCATAATAGGCATTTAATAATAATTTCGTAACTTCACAACTACATGAGTGCCTAAATCAAAATACAGAATCTCATAACCCTGCACAAATAGATGAGAACTTTTTTTACGAAACAATCAATTAATAGAACTATTTTGCCAATATTTTGAACCTAGGACAATTCTGCCACCGATGTATGATATTTACCATTTCTTAAAATTTTGTGTATCAAATGCAAATATTAAATTTTACTTTAATACATATTATTTCGTATACTTTGAGAAACTTATCACTTAATTACAAATTTTTTCGATAGTACCTATATATAATATTATTTATTTAACAAATAAAGGTATTTCCAATACCGTAACTTTCAATAACTACATTAATATATATGTAACTAATAACATCACACAACACAGACATAGATGAACAGAAAAATCGTGCCCTATCTAGGAAAAACCCAAACTATTCAAGAACCGAACTCGCGACCCTGATGTTGGAAAGCTAGCGTTATAACCAATCCGCAATCGAAGTTGGCAAATATCATTTTTTACTTAGACGTTGAAAATTACATTTTACTACTTTCCTTACACCGGCAAATGCAAACTTGAAAACTTCTACAAAGATCAAAAATGTTTCACCATCCGTTCCTTGTTGAGCTAGCTATCTCTCATTCTTTTAGCCAGGTTCAATTCACTTAAGTTAACTAAGATAGCTAAAAAAATCCCTTTTATAGAGCGCTATGAATGAAAAATATTTATTACACTCCTGGCTTAATTAACAATAACCGCAACCTACGCCAGCGTAATCCCCGAATTTCCCCTCATTAGCACCTCCGAGAAAGTCTAATTACCTTAAAGTATTGGCTTAGTACCATAGCGCGGTTTCGTCACCATTTTAATTTCCCTAAGTGCATGGACCTCTGGAAGGGAATGCTGCCATCGACCTCTTTCTTACCCCCATCTCGCAAGATGGCCGGGAAGTAAGGCGATCCCACACACAAAAAACACCAACAAACACCCCTCTTCGCGCACAGACCGCGTACGGACAGACAGACCACGGGCTTTACTCGCGAAAACAAACCTCCGAGTAAATGCCAGGGAGTCGTAAATATAGCTCCAAAACATCTACGCAGCCTTCCTTAGGAAAAAGTCCGATTTTTATCGAGCTGCGAGCTCGTGAAGGAGGATGACTACGTGCTTTTTCCACTTTCGCAACGACTTGGAAGACATTCTCCCGCTCGGCTTTTCGAGACGATCCTCAAAACATTTCCCTCGCTAACCAGCCAGGGCCCCGAGTTGCCACCGTTCAACACTAGATTCCGAGTTTACTTTTTTCCTCGCAGTTCCATGAAAAAGGCCATTATGGGAATAAGAATCATTTCCTCTCTTCCTTTCGTGAACTTGACTCTCGAGGACGTTATCTTGTAGAAACACGTAGCTTTTCGCGAAAAATACTGCGGGAATGCTTGCGGAGGTGTTACATTTAGCTCGCTGAAATGGAATGTGTACCGAGATAAATCATTATCCACGCTTTTAAGTTAATGAAAAATGTTATGCGCTAGCGCTATAGCGCGATCCTCAGGCGATAGCCCGATCCTCAGGCGGGTGACCGCCACCTCCTCGCCCATATTAAAAATTCAGAGGTTAGGTGTAAGATAGGCCTATTGGCCCAAGCTCGCAAAGGGGTTAAATAAATAAATAAATAGCAAATACATCGATGTAAATAAATTGAAACGGATATTACGTCTTTATATATTTAAATAACCCGGTCTAAACCTCGATCTTTCTTCTGAGTACATTCTAAATACCATCGTAAGTACGAAAAAGGAATAAAAACAACTTTTGCACGTTTTAATCCTCTATCATCATGGAGCGCTACCACCAAGTTTATACCGAAACGGTGGATTTTGTATTTTTTGCCACCAGAATTCCTTGATGTATACAAAAACACTCAACTCTGTAAAGTACATACTTTGCAAGCTACGTAACGTTATTTAAAGCGAGGTTTCTGTTTCTTCCTTCCAAGAAAACTTAACAGTCGAATTCCTGAAATCAATACAGCATAAAGATAATCACGCAGAAAGCTAAAGCTATTCTAATAACTAAAGAATACAATAAAACAAATGCGTTAAGGAAACGTTAAGAGAATTGATATTGAGAATTGAAAATTGAGAAAACAGAAATAATTTAAAATTGTTCGTGACTCGCACTACAGCCTCCGAAAATTTTAACAGAATCCATGAGGATCATATTCATATTATCTAGCCCGTTTGTAGCTAGATCAATTTCCTCCGGAACAAGTGAAACAAACTAATAACTATTAGTTTGATTATAAACTTGAGACCAAACGGTAAACAGAAAAGAAAACTGTGGAGATGACTGAGGATTGAACCCAGGCATTTCAACCGCCGGTCTAAGTCATTTCTACCAAGCAACAACAATCTCACTCCGTTTCCGGGGTACTTTTAAGCATTAGATACTCGTACTTGAGACTGGTTCAGCGTAATATCTCCTTTATTAGAGCATTTACCCGGAGAAAGACTTGGGTTCGACTCCCAGTCACGNATAATAAACCCATTCTAACGTATAAATAATGTATAAACAGCGCTACAACGTATCCAATAGTAAACTAAAAAATCCATTGTAATTACAAAAACGTATGTTTCAAAATTATCACAAATGGACGCAAATATTGCAAATGCATTACCATTAAAGCAATAACTTTCCGCATAAAGTAAAACTGCGATCTTCAACGTGAGACAGTGGAAGTTCCTGCAACAGAAATTTCCGCAAATAATGGACCAAAACAACAACAAGTTGACGTACTATATTACCTAGACGTTCCTAGAAAGTTGAAAAATAAAACCTCTTCTGTTCGGAGTTTCAAATAGTAACATCTACGAAGTTCCCACCGGCGAAATGATAAAACTCCGCTAGCAAAATATTCCAAATCGTTCACGTAACTTTCGAAAGGAAAAATACCGCACGCATTTCCATAAACCTGAAACACCGAAAACTTCTTAGACAGCGTCTTCTCCTTTCATTTGCGCAAATCGAAAGACATTCCGAGTTTGATATTAACGTTCGCGATCCATTGAACGACAGCTTTGGCAACCATGGCTTCCCCTCCGCGACCCCTTCCAAAAAACCCTTTCGGCCCTAAATTATTCCCTTTTACTCCTTCCCGACGCTCTCGACTTAATCGTCCCGCTCGTTTCTTCCCTGTTGCACCCCCTAAACGTGACCCACACCACCGCCTACACAATTATATGGAATTTCTTGCCTCGAAGCCTTGATATGTACTTGCGCCGACGAGACTTTTAATGAAACGATTGTTATGCAGGGAAAACGAAAGGGGGATTTCTTCGTATATAAAAACCAAGAGAGAGGGTTTCGACTTAAAGTTCTGCGGCGCCCACTTCGCCAGAGTTGAATACTTCTGCGTGACTTTTCCGTCGTTCCCTGGGGTCACTGAAGGAAAATATATTCGAAAGGAATAGAGGGGTTCACTTTCGGAGTTTTCTGTGTAATTTAATAGCGCCGAAGGAGAAAACCTTTCATGGCATCCTGTTATGGAGGGTATGAATTAATTAACGAGGGGAGAGGGGAAGAATTTATGAGAATGTGAGTTTATATTGAAACATTAGACAGCTAATCAACAGGCAAATTAGTTATGCCGTTTAAAACAAGTAGTCTCTTCTGAAAATTATGCATATTTTCCATCAGTTGTTGCACGTAAAACAGAAAATTCTTCAGCGAACTAAAAACAAATATATTTGAAGATGTAAAACTTCTGTAAAAGGCCATTTAACCGAGGATGAAATAGACTTATGCAAACTCTTTTATTAGTTATTTTAAAATATTTTAGTTGCCAAACGAGGGACTTTCAATAACTTCAATCAAATTGAAACTATGCAAACTACTTGTAAAATAATATTGTAATATAAGATTTTAATATAATAGAAACTTAAAAGGTACACCTAAAAAAAAAGAGTATAATATCCAACTAATGCCATGTTTAATCGGCTATAACCACTATCACAAATATCATATAACTCATGTTTGGTTTCCTAACAAAGCAAAATCTGCTAAAATTTTAACAAATACTGCACTAAAATAAAAAATACATCCTTCAATTCCCGGTGGGAGCCTAGGGCGAAATGACCTCTGTCGAGGCACTTTTAACAATACTACCTCCATACCACTTAAAAAAGAACCTAATATGCAAATATGGTTCATAGGAAGTACGTCGCCGCAAGATTATCAATGTACTAGAGGAGAGAAAACGAAAAAGATTTCAAATCAAAAACTTCTCAAAGCTTAACACGAAATCAAAATATTGCCACGTTACGTTGTAAGAGATTTAATATTAATAACATTGATAGCTTTTGGGATAAGAAAAAGATATGAATTTTGAGGTATGGATCTAACTGTTTAGTACTAGAGCAGATTAAATAACTGCTAATGAGATGGTTCTCTCTCTTATCCAAACAAACCAAGGAAATAACAGGTTAGAAAAATAGCGACGTGATTCAGCCGCAATGCTTTTCCATGCTAAGTCTATCACCTTTCCTTAATCCTTATCACTTCATTTCCATTTCTCCAAAGATGGATCTAATGCTTGAAATTCTAAACGAAACTTTTAATGACAGCTAATGATAAGATATCCTCCCTCGTATAAATAATACATTCTATTTGGGCAAAACGTTAAGTTTACCATGAAATAAGGACTTAAGAAGTACCGCAGGGATCAGAAACTACTCCCGAATTGCAAAGTTTGATCATTCCGTTATCCATTTCCCTTTCGATACGAAACAAAACTTAACCAATTCCACTTAGAGATACCACTTTATTTCTTGGCCGGGGGCTCTCGAAAAAAACCCACTTCCTCCATTCCAAACTCCCCCAAACTCGGAAAAAAACACTAAAAGCCCTCCCTTCAATTAAGCATCTCCGCGACGAAAACATCTACGTACAACAAGATAATCACATTAACGGAAGCGAAACTTACGTTCTCATAAAAGACCGTTTATCCGTGTCAACTGCACTGCGGAAAAACACCCGCCTAACGACTATTCCACGAACAAAGAGCAAACAAAAAGACGACAGTAATCTCGGCTGCAAATTCAATCTCGGAGGAGCGATTCCTTCAAAACGAAATCTCAGACTTCTCCGAAATATATTCCGCCCCCTCTTATTCCGCCTCCACTTTCTTAATCCCCTTTTCCACTTATTTCCCTAATTATTCCCCATCCCCTTCCTAATCCTCCTTTAATCCTCAAAACGCCGAACTCATCCAGGGTTCGCCATCGCCCGAGAGCCGTACATTCCTCCTCCATCATCTTCCAGCCCTAATACTATTCGTAATTACTCTTTCCTCTCTTGCCCGCCTTTCCTTCCAGATCCTTTTGCAACCTTTATCCTCTTTTCCGCGCAGTAGACCAAACTAAGGAGCAGCCCCAGGTATACCCTTAGCGCTATTAAGTCCGGACTTCCTGCGAAAAAAACCGCTCATCCTTTTCGCGATCCTGAAAATCTCGGAGATTTTTCTTTCTGAACCATGGCGCACCCTTTTTAACCCGCTTGAATCCCTTGACACTCTATTTCCCTCTTTTCCCGTTCCGACGCAACTTTGAAGTTTTGGAGACGCCTCGTCCTGACGCTCTGCGAAAGAAACTGCGAGGCGGAAGGTGAGGCTTGGAAGTCGACGCTTTGCTAAATCCAGCGGCAGGATGGAAAAGATTATATTTAATCTAAGGGTATGTACTTTGAGCTGTGTTTTTCTGGAATTCCGATATTAAACCCGGCGGCTGCGATGTTTCTCGCTCTGGAGGAAATTCTTGAGAAAAATGCAATCCTTACAAATTTAAGATAACCGGGTGCTTTTTGAGATTGTACAGGGGAGAGGTTGTGCCTAAATCCCGCTACCTACACGACTTCAATCACAAGCTAAATAGTATGCATGGAATAAATTAGCAATTCCAAGTATGCTACTTAACAACAACATGAACTTGTATCCTCCTGATGCTCTCCCAAAATGATTCACGATTTATTCATAGTAAAGCTCCCCAATGGGTGTGCCGCAAGAAAGCTCTTAACTGTGCCGTAAGAGCCATATCTAATAAAATTCATGTACAGGTTACCACAAAATTAAAAACACTTTGTAGACGACCGGTTACGGCATAGATCATGCCATCATCAGGTAAAAATGAGGGACAAAACAACGATTTACAACTATATACTGATACCAGCGGTGTGGGGTGTTGAAAGCGTGAAGGGAGAAAAGTAGGGAAAAAAAGGGATGGGGTGCTATACTAACTAAGCGCATTTAAGACCGTTAGGAAATAAGTTGTTGTTCTGTCCCTTCGTTTCACCTGATGATGGCATGATCTATGCCGAAACCGATCGTCTCCAAAATGTTTTTAATTTTGTGGAAACCTGTACATGTATTTCATTAAATATGGTGCTTAACCAGTTCTACCAAGTCACTGCCGATCAAGTTGATTTTATGTGCCGTAAGATTTCCGATGACTCTCACTTTATCAAAAACGCATCATATATTCGCTTAAATTTGGTAAAATAACTTGAATTAACAACCTACCCGTCATCCTACTACTTAAAATCGCTCAAGACATTTCTAACTTCATGAAGGCAAACGTAGACAGGATCCATCAAACGTATAGTATACCGTTACGAATTTGGAGTACACACCGTAAAGGTACACTTAGGTTAAACGGATAAGAATGATATTACAGAGTTATGAAACAACCCTGACAGCGCGACATAATGTCAAACGGTCTCCAAATGGAAAAGATCCCAACGTAATCCTCTTAGAGACCAAAGCAAACTTTCGAATTCGAAAGAGCTTTTAATCGAGGCGAAAATCCTCGGACTTCTTTCGGACCTACACAATTTCTCTTAAACTATTACGAACTACTTACTATCTTCTATTTAAGTTTGCATGATGCTGTCCTAGTAAAAAAAACCTAATGAACTCTGAATATCATACGAAAAAAATGTTCAAACTCTTTTTTCACACAAAATGTGTGAAATGTACGCCGTAAGGCGGCTTGCAGGGTATTTATGTAGATGTAGATTGTAAATTATAAAAAAATAAATTTAATCTGACATAACAACTTAGTATTCAATTTACTCTGGATATATTTCGAAGAAAATAGAACTCTCTCTCTCTCTCTCGAATGGCTTGGAGAAATTTCTGCCGGAATAGCTCAACGGACAGAGTACCGGACCGGCAATTGGGAGACCCAGGTTCGATCCCCGGTCCCGTCAGACTTTTTTCAAGTCCATTCTTCCTTGAGAATATTTTGAATTAAGAAGTGCCTCAGGAGATTAGAAAATACTCAATACAACAAATGAAATAAAGACCAGTAATTCTACTACCGGTCTTTAAATAATAGCAGCTCAAAATTATTCCAGAAGTAGACAAAGAATTTTCCTTATTATTCCCCTTTTAGAGGGAATGTTACATAACTGAATGAACAAGCCCTTTACTTGGCAAACATTCACTAAATGACATAGGCAATAGCTTTGTATAGTCCAGGTTTTGAGAAAAAGTACATACATACCATGATATACGAGTAAGTTTGCTACCGGGATCGCGCATTGTGATTGTGTCTTAGATGCAGTAAATGTTTGCTATCGAAAAGCTCCGTGTTTATGTTTACCACGGAGTGAATTTTGATCGAGCTGTTCGACTGGTGAGTTCGATACTTTTTACCGACTTCTCAGACAAAAATAGTCCATCACGTATTGGCAATTGCACAGAGTCTAACAAAATTAAACACAGAATCAAAAACGTGCCCAGAATTAAAGATATCAGCAGAACCTTTTTTTCCCAAAATTACAAACTTTTCTGCTTCTCAATGCACATATCAGGAGCAATCTTCTCGGAATAGCATACTATATCTTTATGGAGAATCCCTTCCCGTTTATCAATCCAATATCTTAGTTTTGGAAGGTACTAAAAGGAAATCGCTTTTGAGGATCAATATATCACTATAGATCAAATCGACTAGTACCTCATAAATACTATTCCGAAACACTGTCTCTCTACCTTTACCTTATAGAGCACGTCCACGATAAAATAATCCAATCGCTTTCCAAATTCACAATGGAACTGACTGGATAACCTTTCTCCATTTCCTGAAGCGCTATCCCTGCACCCGATTCCATCCTCCATGGGACGAATACAAAGGAGATATAATCCATTTAGTCTCAATAGCGGATGGGAAGTAATCATTGCCACGACAACGGCGACCGAGATTCAGAATTTCAGATATGCGACGGCTCAAATTAAATTCCGGAAAATACGATAGGAGGAAATTTGGAGATTTCGGCAGCATGCGAAAAGGATGTTTCCATTTTTCATTAATCGCATTAGAGAAATTCCACTTTCCGTCGTAACTGAAAAATATGACGTTATTGAGGAATCAATTTGTGGAAAGGACCTGAAAGTTGGAGATGAAACTTTCATGGAGATTGTTACCGAAGATCCAGTATAGGCTGAATTTATCGCTGTATTGAAAAGACTATGACAGCAAGTTATCGCTCGATTTTATGATAACCAAGCCATTCGAAGAATAGAGCGGATACAAGAATATCGCTTTCATAAAATTAAACGTAAATATAAATTGTTCGGTGATATGAAATGTTCTTACACTGATGGACGTAAGCTCAAACGAAAACATAATAATCTCATCATTTTGAAAGGTGGTTTAGGTATTAAAATACAAAAATGTAAATAAAAAAGACCGTCGAGAATGTTAAAAACGATTTCCTTTCAAACTACAGAACAAACCTTTCAAAAACCTACTCGTTTTCATGCCACGAAGAATGAGGAAATAACTCCGAAACAAATAATTCAACGTCCGTTTATAACTTCCCGTTACAAGCGAACAAAAACTAGATTTCATGTTTTGATAATAAGAAAACAAAATCAATAAATTATTTCGTTGTCGGTACATATAATCGATCATGTAAACTTGATTCAATATGATTAACTAATACGAAAGAGTAACATTGAAATAATTTGATAAATATATAAACACTCTGCATTGGTAAAGATAAACACATCAATGATAACGGTTACAGTAGTAACGTTAAAAGTGCTTCGACAACTTAGGACATTTCGCACATATGGGTCCCCACCGGGAATCGAACCCGGGACCACTTCCACCAGTCAATGATTATACATTCAAATAAATTATATAATAGTTTATGATATTTAGCATAATACACACAAAATGTTACACAATCACTACTTCAGTTTCAAAAATCTCCAGGCAGAAACCGATTCGTGAAAACTTCAGCTAAGAAAAACCAATGAAAAAACAAAAATAAATAGAAAAAATGAGCAATAAATTCTTCTGTATTCCAACGACCAACGATGTGCCAAGAAATGTCACAAAAGAATCACTAATAATAAGTACTGATATACATAATAATTCATTTTGAAATTGAATCATTCCTTTTCAAGAACATATGATCAACATAACGATAACCAAAGTAAGATAAAATGAACGCCGACGCTTATTACTTCTCTACCCGACTGCGTTGAGTAGGAAAGTTACATAAAATTAGCTATCAGCCAAATAGACGATCGCACCATCAATCAGAATATTAACAAAACCAATCTAACTTATTCGAATGAATCCCTAAATGTGAGGTCTATATATAACTCGGAAATAGAGACATTCCCAAACTTTCCGTCGCTCCCAACCAATGGAAATTAAAAGTTCGCTACAAACTCCCATAATTCCTCGCATTTCAAGAGCCTTAGCGGAAACATCCTTCCCGTTAAACAGGCACTCTATAAACATTGAAAATTCAAGGGCTGCCTGAAAAGGAGAACTTTACGCCCTGCAATTTCTCCAAGAGCCTTATCTCAGATTAACAGAAAGCAAGCGATAAATTTTGCGCCGCTTGAAAGGCATGTGCCATCCCTTCACCAGATATATGAATACCACTCTCAATAGCCTTTCACTTTACACTACATTTGCTAAATCCTATCGCTCACTCTCGGGCCTATCTTTCGGGGAAAGTAACTCGACGGCGGGAATGAGCGTTCTTTGAGGAAAACGTCGGCAATTTTATCCGATATGTCAACCTAACTCGAGAGAGATATCGACTCCTGCGGCCGATAAACTTACAAATACAAGCTAACGGCCCGAAAATATTTGGGCTCTCGAGCACTAACGGTCCTAAAGCGATCAATCACCGGCTGATTAAGGGATTGGCATTATGATCTTGTAAAATGAATTATCAAAGCGTGTGCTTTGACAGCGAAAGGCTCCGCATCCCGTTCCACGTTTCATCTGCAGATTAGCGACTGCTGGTGATACCACAGATGAAACATTGCCGGAATGAAAAGCCGATTAGAGAAGTTTTTGGAACGAGATGTATCGGCTTAGCGCACTTCTTGTGCTTAGATTACATTACCATTTTAATCACGCGGCGAGCTGGATTGATTTTCATGCAACCACGTGATGCGGACGGTAATCGGGATTTTCTTTTTTCTTTAAAAACCTTTAAGCTTCTTTAACGCAACACCTTTCCGAGGCAGTTTAAAATTTTACAATAATAATAATTTCTTTAATTGAAATAAGACTATTGTGAAAATTATATAAATAAGATTATTGTGGCCTATTATTATTTATAATCCACTGCAATTACATCCACCGCAATAATTATCATTATTTACGAGCACATACAGCCATTTTCTGACAGGTAAAATCGGAGAAACCAGAACTCGAACCCGGGACCTTGGATTTGGATCGCTAGTACGCTAACAACCTGGCCGAACAAGACCGAGTTTCGGTTTCTATAATGAGAAGCAATGAAGAATGTTCGGAGCATTAAATTTTACGTCGCTTCTGCACGCAAAACTTCATCAACTTCCTTCCAAGATCAAGAAGGACAAGTCTAAACAGCCTTCTGGAGAACCTCGCATCAGCTGCATTAACATATTCCACTTTATGGCGCCGTCCCACTTTATGTTCCCCAGAATTTAAAACTTTCGTATCCTAGTAATATCGTAACTCTTGCCATAGGAGACAGAAACTTCCAAAACGAGAAATAGTTCGAAACAAAGCATTCCTGAGAAAGTAACACAGCTTTACCATTCCTCTAGCTACAGAAAATTCGGTAAAATAAATTCGATGAGAAAGATAAAAAAGGCAAAAGGCACAAAAGCTCTCAGGAGGACAAATAATTGAAAATATAAGAAGTAAACTACCTAGAAGAAAAAAACTACAGAAATTAGCTTCCCAGACGTAAGGATAAAGGTGAAAAATAGATTCGAGCGTAATAAACTTGAAAACAAAACCTCCACTGCAAGTTGAGTAAAATTCGAAGGGCCACTTATGAAAATGGTAACTAAAATGAGCGAAAAGTAATTCCGGACTAAATTAAAACCAAACTTCGAGCAAAAGACGTCCGAGGGAAAGAGGAGCGAGTCTGGAAAACTTGAATCAAGAGATTAGTTGAAAGCTTACAAATAATGAAATCAACTTACGAAGACAAGTTTGAAACTCGAAAATTTCAATCCGACAGCAAACCTCACTAAACTTTCAAATATATTTTTGCTTCTAAATTCAATGAATTATAAAACATTGCCTAGATTAGTGTTCTCTAAAGTTATTCCTCAAAGAGACTGCTCACTCTATACAGAACTGCAACTTCCTTCGCTGTTGGAGATAATGCAAAAACAAAGAAACCAGCGAAGTGGAATTTCAAGTGGAAAGCAATAAATCCCATCTTACTTATTTTTGGAACGGGGAATTCCTCCGAGAAACTTCCTTTCCAATACAAACTTCAACAAAAAGACCGTTTACGAAAAAGTTATTTTAACGATTGTTACCTAAGAACGATTACAGAAATCAATACGAAATTCAATCATTAGCTAATTTTCTTCAACCTCTGAAGATAGTAACTAAGTTGCCGAAATACGTATTGAAAGTCTATTCATACACCGAAAGAGATCGTATAATGAATAATGACCTGGGATCAATACCTTCTCGCTTCGTTTTCTTCCTTGACGTCACACCAGAAAAGGCACAAGTAACTCACACCACCCCCTGCCACACTCAGTTATCTTCTCTCCTGAAGATGGTAACGAAGTTGTCGAAATACGATTCGAGAATAATAACTTGCAAAGCGTAGCCATGGAGAACTCTACAGCCGTTCTTTTTTTTCCCTTTTAGATACGAAATTCAACGAATTTGATTTCATTATTGAATCCATAACAGATTACTTACTATCAATCCATTGAATGCATATTGTTCACAAATCTACGCATGAAATCTAGGTTCTCTGGCCGTACTTCGTGGAAAGACATTAAAAATGATAAAACAGACTTAGTAATTTCCACAAATAAAACTTTAATACACGACCGGTCGTCGTGTGACGCATCATTACCAACCCTGATTATGCTAACCAAAGCGTTCCGCTTTTCATCAAATTCCGAGATCTTGGGAGATAAAATTGCCGCCACGGAAAGATACACTTCCGAGAAATGTTACCGAGATTCCCAAAACTTTTCACAATCAAAGTTAGAGCAAAAGAAATTCCTCAACAAAAAAGCCACCTTCCGAAACGAGAAACAAGATAAATGGAAACGTTGAAACGGAAAAAAATCGCCGTAATCACGGCGCGGGCACGCACAAGGCCCAATCAATCACCCGCTCCGATCATTTAATCGTGGCCAACGGAGCTTAAGAGCTATGAATCAAATGATCCCGCCCGCCCAATTCTCGTCCGCTCCCTTCGCATTTCATTCCATTTCTTGCCCTCTTTACGACCCCTCCATCTTTCACGCCCCAACAGCTACAACAGCCCGCGATCTTCCTACCCCCGAATCCCCCCGGTGCCTTTAAAAATCCCTGCGAATAACCCCGACCCATCCATCCATCAAGGGAACGGTCGATAATAAAAGGAAAGATCCATCGTTGCTAAATCGATCATTGTAAATGAGCTTTTTTCTCTCGCTTTGATTATTTCGGGTGTAATTACTTCTCGAAACAGGTCGTCGAACTTGAGCCGAAGCTTGAAAATAGAGAATAAAACGCCGCTTTTGCTCGAATGAGCGCCGAACTCCGGAGATAAATAAATGTTTACTTGAATCCGAACTGAAACTAAAGAAGGCTTTTAGGCTGGCGTAAACATGGGAAGTAAAATACAAAGTTTTCCCCTCGGAAGAAGAAACGAAGCTTTTGAAAAGGCACACAGTATTTCTTATATTGTTACCAACTGGAAAAAATCGTTCTTCGAGTTCTGGCCTTCTATTCTTTAGTACTCATTATCATGGCCGAAGGCATAGTCTTCCTGAAAAGTTGATGGCATAGATTCCTGCGTACATAGAATAGATTGTTAACATACTTCAATGCAAATATTATTCGCAAATATACTTCTGAGAATTTCTCTTTTGGTATAAACCTTTCTGTTAAATATTTCAAAGTTTTCTAAGGAAACAGCTACCTTAGGTTGATTAATGTCCATGAGCAGCATATCAACAAAGCCTTTTCGACAACCACATAAATATGTTACACGAATGTCTACAACTTTATTCACTACTCCTGATTAAATCCTGAAAGCTCTACTTTATCTATAAGCTCTTACCAAGCCTCTCTCCCCAACCCTCCAAATTTACAATGTGATTCATAATTTTAATAAAGTAGAATAATTACTACATGTTTCAATTTTACCTTACCCCGTATATCAAAAGTGAGACCACTTGGTATCAGACACAGCCTGTCCAATCTATATCAAGACAAACCACATCAATTCTTCCGTAGGAAATTAAAATCTCGTGCTGTAATTTCTTAATAATGGGAATATTTTTGGATTTTCCTCTTGGTTAAGGAAAGAAAATGAGTATATTTCATTACTAAAATAAGTATCTACATAAATTGTCTGTGTTGTTCATGATTGTAAAAATAAGGAAGCAACGGTGGTACTGTTTCATTCATTGTTGTCAGTCTTTTCTTAATGCTAAGAAAAGTATTATTCATAGGTTATTGTCCTGCTTATTGTGCTACTTATCTAGAATATAGCACTCTGGCTCTGTGAGAAAAACAAAGACAAAGTACCACACTCCCCATCGCCTCCCATCTCCTCTTAGTCGCCTCATCCTCTCTCCAAATCTTTCGGTAGTTAATGGTAGAGGGGTTAAGGATGCAATCAGCATTAGTACTATCCAGTATCTACAGCGCCAAAGCCATTATTGACCCGAAATTTCAATTTCTTACCGGGAATCGAACCCGAGGCTAACCCCCAATTACGCTGTAGATCACCCAACCCGTCTTAACTCCGCATTTTTTTACTGATGATTTCCCGCCTAATGACCCTATTATGTATAAGGGAGATCCCATTAAAAATTCACTTAGGCTACTAAAAACTTGTAGATAAATTAAGATCATTTAAGAACTGCTCTCAAGGTAGGAAAGATTATAATCGGTTGAGCTACTGTTTCCAGAGCGAAACCGGAACCCAACCGAAATTTCGAGTTTCTTGCGAGGGAAACGAAATTATGAGCGAAAAAATTCGGTTAAAAGTTTCAGAAGTTTCCCCACAATGAAGCCACCCTACGGAAAATTTCTGAAGATCTAATTTTGGGGGCCATAAAGTTAAGCCACCGTTCACCAGATAATTTGAGCGTTACATTAAATGGACAGGATTTCCTAGTCACAGTTAAATGAGCAGGGGCGATTGGGGAATATATTTATAAGGGTAACTCTGAAGAGTTGAATAACCAATCCTAGTACGGTTAGGAGTTTTATGAGATCGAAAAGAATGGGAAAAGACACACCAATCGTAGTGAAAGTATAAGGAGTTTTAAAACTCTGATTAAGGTTGGAATCCAAACTTCTTCAATATCCTGCACAGTAAAATTACTAAAACTTTGGCGAGAGCAAAATTTTCGGCAAATACACAAATAATGAACGATAAATTCATGAAAAGTTTCGAACATTCGTTTAAAAAGTCGCTATTATTTATGATTCTCTGGTTAAGATAATATTAGCTATGAAATCACAAAGATACTTTACCGTTTACTCGTTTCAACTGGAATATACAACTTTTAATTACAGAGCAATTTTTATTTTGTATTTTTTGAAAATTTCTAGCCTTCTTTCATTTATAATATTAAAAATTGACGATAATGTGGAAGTTTTTCATATTTTGAAGCTTTATTCTAGAGCTCATGAGCGAGCAAAACTATTCAATATAGAAATTTCATTAATACAGTATATTATTATTAATTGCATTAATACATAAGTACAGTGTTTATTTGACAATGATTTAGACAGTACTGTTGTATGAAAGCAAATGACGTTGGAACATACTGCTACGAAAGGAATCCGGGGGCTGAGAAAGTACGAATGACACAGTGCGACCAATGGAAATGTCGATCGTCTAGCGGATAGTCCTCGCAGAATTTCTCAGGAGTTAAGCAGTAGTTACTGTAGAGCTCTGAAATTGGAAAATCCTTGGTTTCGCAATTATAGTGGTTAAAGAACCTGAAAAAAGCTTGTAAACGCATCCGTTCTGAGCTTTCACCAAACCATTTGGTGTTAGTTAATTGTCTGCCAGAGCCCGTTGTCTACAGGTCCCAACATGCCCATTATCCAGGCCAACACACTCAATTAGCAAGCACAGTTACGCAGTGAAGAATGCACTCCAACCAACTAACGTTGATAAATACTGGCTACCGATAGGGTTTGGTTGAAGGCAGACTGAAACATTTACCAACATTCGCAGACTGTTACCCCCTAGCTTAGGCAAGTTCTAGGACTTAACTACGAATTATAAATTTTATTATTATGCCATTATTAGTGAATTTCTTTTGGACTTCTGCTTCTGTTAATTATGAATAATTTCATTTCTTTTTCAGAAAACAATTTTTAACGGAATGGAAGGACAATAACATAGTAAAGGTTCCACAAATTACTTATTTGATAGACATGTTTCAACTCACAAAGACTGATCATCAGGCACTAAAAGCAATGATGACTGTACGAGTTGAATCATCGCTCAAATAAATAATTCGTGGAACTTGTACTAAGTTATTGTTCTTCTATTCTTGTAATAGAGTTCTCAAAGTTACCGCTTCAACGCTTAATTTTTAATGGTTTTCTTCTGCACAATTAACGTGGTGAGATCATACAACTAAAAAGACAATAAATTAAATTCAGCAGGAAATATGCATTAAAGTTCTGAATGATTCTCCGTAATATATTTGCCTTTCCTGATTTCTTCTTTTTCTCTCAAGCATTGGTGGAGTACGAAGCTTAAATACTTGTTCTTTATTAAGAACGAGTTTCACTCTTCTTCTTCACTTTCACAATAACAAAAATAATTATCAGTACGACGAATACATACAAATATTAAGTTCGTATTTTCCGAAACTTTCAATTCTCAGCTAAGGGCTCCGACGTACAAATACCCACACCACGGCTTACTCTCTAAAACCCTGAGAGTAACGAATACACGCAAGATAGTTATCGGATAAAATTCTTCGCCCGGCGAGCAGGTGTAACATCCATCCCATCCGCAAATAAACTCTTCAATTAGTAAAGGTAATAAAACACTTGTTCCCCGCACGAAACAACACGAGATGAATTAATGCACTTCGAAGGTGTTGACAATGCGCTCCCGCCGCTTCCGAAGGATAAACCGATAACTTAAGACCCTCTTCCCTTGAAAGAAAACGCGCTCGAAATCCTCATCCCCGCTCGTTTCGCATCGAACAACCGAGCCGAACTTTCTGTTTCTGCTCCCCTATAATACGCACCCTTTTCATCCCTTCATACCCCCGGGCTGTGTTGATTTCTCCTCCCCTTCCCCATCACCTCTCCTTGACTCTCGTCCAGACCCCCGCGTCTCAACCGCGCCGCACTTAACTCTTCATCCAACTTAACGTCCCGTCGGGTTATTGAGTTTTCTCTCGTCAGACGTCAACACGGGTGAGATTTTTGGGAGGGGCCTACGAAAGAGGGTTCCTTTATTATAATCGCCGTTTTAGTTTCCTTAGCGGCGGGAATGATTCGAATGTTAATTTCCCCGGCTTTGAAACCGACTCGAACACTTCGCAACTCTCGTCTAGACGTTAATTAAACAGTTGCCCCTCCGAAGCCGCTATGAGAATCGCGCCGATCCAATAAATTCGCAAACATAAACGCGTTTCTATTTGTACTCCAGAGACAAATAAGCTGCTTGCCAGGCTGTGAAGGACACGTAAATATGAATATGCCAGGTAAAGTAAGATTTTTGGGCGTTATACATCGTGCAAATAAAATCGCACGTCCGGATGCAGAACGAAAAGGTCATTGAGGAAACACCGTGAGTCTTGGATAATTTAATCTTATATATTTAAATGAAAATTGAAACGCTTTCCAGACAGCTTCTCAGAGATCTTAAGGCATCACTTTTCCTAATTCATACAAGAAACCTTAAAATTTCCCCAAATTCAAATGTAAGGTCACTTAATATATCATTTTAAATATATTGCGTTAAAAATATCCTGAGTTTTGTAGGTTTAACTATCTAGGAAATAATTTATGTTCTTCGGGGTGTTTTTTATTCTCTCTATCCAACTGACGTGTTTCTTTTAGTTACAGAAATACGTTTATGTGACCACCAAGCTTATTATCAGGTTGCTACAACTGCAAGCTACAATTTATTAGAACTACTTTAAGCTTTTACCTGCTATACCTCTTTGCTTTATGAGGATTTTCTCCATTTACTTCGTGATTACTTAGACAAGTTTATTCGATGTTCCTAAACGTATATGTATGACAAAGTTCCATCCAAAGTTGATGAAAATACATTATGTATTGGATAATTTTACCATCTACATTACAGAAATCTAGTTTTCATTCCATCTTTTTTTATCATAATGGGTAAAGCTCTAATTCAGTAGGTTTCGACATTTTCGCCAAGACATTTATTCGCCACAACGTTGAGCAGTTATCAACATAATTTGTATTCTTTTGTTGGTGAGGTACTAATAATTTTCTTGGGTAATTATGCTTTATTTCAAAACTTATTAATTATGGACTTTATTGATTAACAGCTAGTCTACATTAGCTAAATATTGTTGTAGAATTGTTTTTCATTATTATTGTACTGACTATATAAAATAAGCTCCAAGTAAAGTATATTTTACTTATATTACACAATTTACTGGCTATCGCACATCCATATTCTGCCGAAAAGTCCCTTAAAAAGCCCTTAAAAAGCCCTTTAAAACCCTTTAGATATTGTAAAATCAATGCTTGCTCAATATATCAAACGGGTCTATGAATATTCGCTAAAGGCGGTTCGCTACCAACATTTCCGCTGAATATTTCCACTAAAAAGCGTTCGCTCAAAATAATCTGCGAATATTATCCATAGTGAAAACACTTAGTAACAAAAATTCCGTAGCGAAAATGCTTCGTAGCGAAAATTTCAGTAGCGATCCTTTCGGATCCCTAATCAAACGCTCTTTTACATGAGTATCTTTCCTTGCCATAACTATTAAAAATGAATAATTTTTGGCAATGAATTGATAGTAACGATGGTTCAAGATAGAAGAGAATATTCAGTCTTAAGCCTCTCCTTAAAAAGGCGCTACATATTTATTTTCTAATTCCATTATCATGAGCGACTTCTTTCATTCCTAGTACATCAATTCTCAGTGGGACGTTTCTAGGTCTAGGTCAAACACCTCTCTAGCCTTACTTCAAAGGTAGGACGTAATAGATACTTGATCCGGTCATCCCTCAACCCAAATGAGTCAACTCTCAATAAGTGGTATTTCAAAACCGTTATAATTTTCCAGAATGACAAAAATTACTCTTTCTTCGAATTTATAGAAATTAAACAAAGAACATGGGTTTAATTTATCCATTTTTGAGATGGGGACACCTTTACATCCCCGCCAAATACCGCGCAAATGAGTAAACAACGCGATCAAACTTGCCTCTGACAACATCTCTGACCCTCCTCGATTTTCGGGTTGCATAAACCGCGGGCAAACTTTCTTTGATCGGTCACCCCCGAAATTATTTCGCCCTAACCCTAGGCGGAGCGGGTATCGACGAGGCGGGGGATTACAGATCACTAAGCGACATGAATCAACCGATATGAGACCGGCAGATTTTATCGATTCCTCGATTTTTTGGAAAAAGGGATCAGAGATGGGGGTTTTGAGATCATTGAGCTTTACGCAACTCTAAAAATAAAATTCCACTCTCGTTGGGGAAACCAACCAGATCTCTTCGTGCGTTACCAGGGAATAGCAGTTTCATCGTCAAACACCTTTCATTTCCTCAAACCTCTTTTAAATTGGAATAAGAAATTCCTAGAAGAAAGTATTTCCACAAATACAAGAGCAGTTACCTTTCCCATCACAACTTTACTCTGGAAAATGCCAATATTTTAATAACATAAAAGTTAAAGCCGCACGGCGTCTTAACAGGAGAGTTGGTTAAGCAAATTCATTGCACTAAAGTTTACAGAGGAAATATTCCTAGAAAATTGCTATCTTGCATTTCTTTTTAATACATATATCTTTATTTTGATTGAGACAGAGACTAAACAGTCCCTATTACATTTATCCGGTTACGAATAAGTTGAAAAAATACGAAAAGAATAAAGTTGAAGAGGTAACGAAGTTGTCGAAATACGATTCGAGAATAATAACTTGCAAAGCGTAGCCATGGAGAACTCTACAGCCGTTCTTTTTTTTCCCTTTTAGATACGAAATTCAACGAATTTGATTTCATTATTGAATCATAAGGTCAACCACGAAGAGAATGTGGGTGTTAGACAAGAAAAAAAGAATGCAAAAATATATACACTATAGCACTGATAAAAGAATAGCACAGTAAATAAAATATACCTGAAACAATTTATATTTCAAATATTACGCACAGCAAAACAGATTAGAACAGAAGTATGTGGTACTTAACCGAAAATATGGGTGGTAACACAAAAAATAAGTATTTTAGCTGAGTACGTCCTCGTCGCTTGCGAAATTTCAACTATATAAGCAAATTAAAATACAGTTGAATACAATACTACGAAAAATTATAAGTCAAATACTTTCAAGTTCATTCCAGTGGGATACCTAAAAATATTAACTAGATCTTCGTGCTGAGCCGGTAGAAACTCCAACACGAGTTATGAATTTCGCAAAATTTCAGCCACCGTGACTAAAGGGGAGGCTTTGAAGAGGCTCTCGTAATTGAAAATGTCCCGAAAAGCTCAAAAAGAGCAAAAAACAGACGGGCTCTAATGTGTGTGTCGTAACGCAAACACCGGACGTAAAATATAAAGTAGCAAACATATCCTGGTTACTGAAACAACATCGTGAAAACTACAATTCTTTGAATTGCTCCATTACGTGTACATTCGGAAAAAAGACAGATGCTATTTGCAGAGCATTTTTTGGGCTAAGGGCATAAAACTTGAGACGAAAACGTTAAAAGGGCATTGAGAAATTTTCCGGAATAATTCGATAAATATCAGCTCCCTTTGTACATTTTAGAACATTAAACACGTATGGCAAACTTCCATTTTCTCGCATGAATAAAAGTTTTCCGCGAAGCACTACATTTCCAAGACATGGAAGACTGCTGAGAAGAGCAAGCTGAAAAAGAATTCGGGGGAATAAAAAAAGCCATTACATGAGAACAAGAAATTTTCTGCAAACATCGGACTTTGCTTACTCAACGATAATAAAATATTATGAAGATACATTGTCGGAAGAACATACAATGAATTCACACTGACTACTGAAAAACAGCTGAATAAAGTAATCGTGTATCAAAAATTTGTTTTATACAATCGCTGAGGGGAACATATTTCATCAAATTGATTGTCCATTGTTTTGTTATTAACAGATGTAAAATGAATCTTTTCTGTAATATTCGAGTTAAAGGTCACACTAAATGACGATTTTTAACGATTGGATGAATATCGTAGAAAAAACGAACATACCAGATTATCTCAGTTCCTTATTTACGGACATACGAATGAATTGCCGAATCTTCTAGCTATAGCAAAAAAAAATCCTAAGTGAAATGGATTTTTGGCGATAAATATGAAAAATAAAAAGTATCCGTTTTTTATTCCTTTAACGAATTCCTTCATTTAATTCGGTAATTTATCGCACATTCATATCTAATCGTTAGAGTTAGGCAGTAAAAGTAACATATTGTAAAGTTATGCATTTTCAGTAATACATTTACGAGATGAACATAACCACGATTTGCATCTATATAAATATATAAAACATGTTCAAATTTAAATTCACCTGGTCGCAAAATTGTTTTTTATTGTTCCAACGAATTCTTTCATTTAATTCGGTAATTTATCGCACATTAATATCAAATCGTTAGAGTTAAAAAAATTTTGCGACCATATGAATTTAAATGTTGAACATGTTTTATGTATTTATATAAACTTAAATCATAAACTTAAATCTTAAAACTCAAAAGCACCACTGGTGAAGCATTCTAACAGGCACATATTATGATTTTAAATATGTTATAACCAAATATCGGTTCCCAAATATATGAACGAAGTACAATGATAAGCTTGAAATGCTGAGATAAAAAATGAATCACACATCACATCATTTCGTTACACCGCTAAGTAAGAACTCATCGTCACTTATTATAAAAAAAGAATTCCTTCCATAACTTACAAAATAGATTTGTATAAAGGAAATCGTATCTCATCTGAAACACTGGATTAAATGAATGCAGTAGAGCTCACATACGAGTCACTCGTAAATGTATGCGCGGCGCAATCTACAATGCAGAACGCAAATATTCGACTTCCCGCAAAAATAAGATCCCCATTTGAAAAGGGGAAAGCTAAAACGTTAATTTTCAATCCTTGAAGAAAACCTCAGCGAACTGACGTTTAAGTTTACAGAGATATTCACGAGGAATAAAAACAATAATAACGGCAAGTCTTAACTTCTACACTCTCACGTCCGATAGCATAATACTATTATACTTTCACACCAGAATTGGAAATGTTTCCATACTCGAAAACACATTCACCTTCCGAGATATTTCCAAAAGCAGAGGAGAAAATCGCAAAAATACGATCCCACGCATAAAGTCCGAGACACGTGCCTCTCATGCAAAACTAGCAATATTTCCTCACTTTCAAGTTCAAACCTCCGACAAAACGTCGCATTCTTTCCATTTCGTCAATCCAAATAGAGTTTAAGGAAAATTTGGTAACAGTGGAGAGAAAACGCTATAAAAAGCCAACCTGCATACGGACCACTGCCAAAACCACCCCAGCACCCTTAGAATGCCTCCTTGCCCTCATGCGAACCCCACAGCTACGAAACGACCCTCCTCACGAGGGAAGATTTTTTCTGACATAAAAGACAGGGTAAGAATGGAAAATCGGGACGGAGGGAACGAGGGCCTGAAAGGAATTTTTCCCTCCCTTCTCGGGCAAAAAAGTTACTCGCAAGTTGGAGATGTTTCGAATAAATTGATGTGATTTCCATGTAGCCATTAGGCTGTTTTTTCGGACTCGGAAGCGAAAAACGGGCGTGTTTACCCTTCCGCTGATGAAGAGAAAGGAAGGATCGAACGTCACCTGCGTTTATTGTTTCGGGAACAAAAAGTGTTTCCAATGTCGATCACAATACACAACATCCACGAATAGAACTACCGTAAAGCAATAAAAACAGAAGCTCCTCGAGCAGACATCTTTTCGGCTCGAATGGTTCTGAATGAAAGTTAAAAACTTCGGGATGGAGTTAATTTCAAGCTAGGCTTAACCCTCTTACAAACCAATGCACGCTTTACCCAATCAGCGATATCGTCACAAAACAAAGGTCTTCAACTCAGAAAGAAACGGTTTTCTTCCCATAAATCAATACTACCTCAACGACGGTTCGCCGTCAATCGACGATAAACTTTCTGCATGAACGCAAATCCCAGTACCTTTTACTCCCTCAATAACCTTCCCGCATTTCATACAACTTTGTGAAGCGAAGCAATCATTCCAAAACAGCGCATTAATCGGTATAATAATATTCCTGCCAAGCGCGCGTCATCATTTGACTTAGAAGAAATCAAGTTCCAAAACCAATAAGTCTGCGGGGAAGGCGTATATGGTCCCAGGAGATCACAAAAAGTTTTGCTTGAAGAGACTTCGCGGAGGAGATATTAAAAGTTTGAGGAATGGAAGGAGATGTATGAAGTGATTTATGGATGTCAGAAAAGAAAGATGCGTGTAAGAATAGGAAGGAAAGAAAAGATGAATATCTACGCGGGCGATGACAAATATCTGGCAGGCGTGCCAAATATCGCGTGTTTAGTAATTCAGACGAGAGCGAACGACCGAAGCTGTTTTCCTCGAGTCACTCTTGTTTTCTCGAAAGAACAATCGAAGCTCAAAGTGTATGATGATTTGCCACTATTTTATGAGCGCAAGTGCCAAAATTTCAGGTATTTAGCATTAAATTTCATCGATAAATTGCTTATGCTGGGATTTGGAAAGCTGAAAGTGCAATCGATCCTGGGATTGACCCTCAGTTCCTTCGAAAAAGATTCTATTTATCTTTCAATGCAACTGATTGAAACAATTACATGAAGAGTAATAAAACCTTGCAGGTAAAGGCGTGTGACATTCCAAAGGTAAGCAAAGTAGACAATATCGATATTTCCGGGACTCGAACCCAGGTCTCTCTCTTTCCAGGCAGATTTAACCACTAAATTACCATGTCTATAATTTTCTCCTCTGCGTTTCCTTAAATTTTATCCATATTTATTTTATAACTGTATCGGTATTAAGAAAATTCAAACTTTTACAAACCACAGGATTTATTAATAATCGATCAGTATTTCGACTCATGGAGCCATCTTCATCTTGACTTCACGAGTCGAAACCTTGGTCGATTATTAATAAATCCTGTGGTTTGTAAAAGTTTGAATTTTCTATGTTCCTGATAGAGACTTACCACGAAGTCACGGCCCAAGCAATTGATTCTGTATAGGTATTGACTAAATGTTAAGAAATTGGCGTACAATTCTAACGACAATATACCCAATCATGTACGTGATGAAGATCCGATAACTAACAACGCAAGAGAAAGATTTCAAGTAATAATGAAAACCTTCTGGAGGCGAAATATGACTGCAAGAAAACAAGCAAATGTAGCGGAAAACTTAAATCTAAGAAATCTGTACGAATTTTTATGAGGCGCCGTCGTCCACGCGATAAGAGAGGATTTCTTCAGCTCCGCCTCTTTTTGCTATCGAATTCAAAATCCGATTTATAGCGATCCAGATACAGAAAGGCGCTCTCGAAAGGTTTCTGCTGAGTAATACTAAACATAAATACCAATAACAGTACACTCCTATACATACACTGAAGCATGTAGAAAGGGCATTGATATTTATTATGTAGACATTTCCGTAAGTATTCTTTGAATAAACTCATATATACATATGGGTAAGAGCAGCTAGGATAACTACATCATTATCTTCTGATTAGACCAACTTACACGCTACCTAAACCGTTGGAATGAGCCTGCCTTTAATGGTATAACTTGAAAATATTGTTACAGTTTTCTGTTTAGAAACTAATGTACTTTAGAAATTAATAATAATTTAATACCCGAATATTTTAATATAATTTTCCCATAAAATGAAAAATTATTAGAATAAATCTAACAAACAGAGTGCTATTAACAATGTACAAGATTTATCACGGGAATAATAATATATAATATGACTTCATTCGTACGAAATTGAGACTGTCAAGTCTATTCTTACATCAAACCCTTCGTCATAAGAAGTTTAGAAGAGTGCTTGAAAAAGGTGAACAGAAGAGAACTACTTTTTGAGTTTAAAAATCTGATTTTTCACTTAGGATAAATGCACTACAGCAGGAAAACGCCCACAAAAAGGGAGTGTGAAGAACTCGAGAAACTTACTGAAAGTTAACTAAGTTTTAAGGAAAAGTAAGGTTAAATCAAATCTGAAAATCAAACAAAATGGTTCAGGCACATTATTTCATAGATATATTGATTAGATATAAATTTTAATAAAAATAAACAGAAAAAGAACATTATGAAATGCAAATATTACGGTTCTAAAACAGGTCAGTAAGAAGATAGCAGTGAAAGTACTAAATTCGAAGATAAAGTAAGAGAAATTGATGAGTTCGCTACTGCTGACCAGCTTTGTCAATCTTGTTTGATGAAAGTTCGTTATATTTATCATAAAAATAACAATAAGTTAAAGACGTCAGAAGTATTTAGAAATAAGATGTTATATGAATATAAATGGGAATGATGAAACCAACATGAGACCATTCGTACAAACCAGATGATGTTACACCAACACCCAACGCTAATTCGCACACCCTCAAAGATCCGACCTTCTAGTTAACCTTACAATTCAAGATCAAACCTCTCCGGGAAGCGCCCATAAAGCCTTCCGGTTATCGCAATCGAAAATTAAATCTCCCTCCCCTTGCCTCACTACCTACACGATAGCGGGAAGAATAACCAACGGAAAGATGCGAAGCAAACGAAAATAAGCTTCGTGAGTTCGAAAAAATATCCGAGGAAGAGAGAGAGATTTTTTTAGACGAGGGAAAGGAAGCTGGATTTACTAGAGGGTAAAGGACGTCAAAGTTTGGGCGCTAAACTCTTCCTCGTTTCGATGCATGGAAAGGGGAAGAAAAGATAGAAAAAGGGGACCAGATGGGAGAGCGAGATACCCACTTGTCAGGCGCATATATAGGAAAAAAGAAAGGTTTACGAACCATGGAGAATGAAAAATAGAACGCAGAGGGCCGCTCGGTATAAAAAGGAGGGAATGGAGGAGAGCGAGCGAGATAATGGACAAGAGGGAAAAAAGATGGTAAAAATGCGAAGAGGCTCGACAAGTTACGCTGAGCTAATTCATTCTCTATCTTATCAAATAGCGCTCCAATCTATGGCGATCTCGGAGAGAAGCTTTCCCGAGCGTAAAAGTTGCTCGCAAGAAGCGGTCGACTGGAAGTTGTGCAAAGGAAGGTAGATAAGTGGAAAAGTCGAAAAATGTGAACCGTCGACAAGGGAGATGATGTTTCTTTATGGCTAATTATCCTACGTCATTAATTACGCATAACCTTTCGCCAACTTTATTATTTTTCAAAATTTTTTTTCGATCAGTTTCATTCAAACATACACTCGATAATAACCCGGCTCAACTTGATGGAATTCCATTCTGGAGTAGAATTAGTTTTATTTTCCGAAAAGAAAAAAAGTAACAAATAACTTCCAAAAATTTAAATCGCAAAAGGATTGCTTTTTTATGCATTTATGCCTTTTTGAATCCTTTTGCAATTCCAATTAGTGAAGGTGTACTTGTAAATTTATTTTTATTTTCTGTTCGGAAAATAAAAATCCCAAGAAAGCTTGAGAAACCAGAGTTTGAATTATAGTCAAATTAACATTTTTTACTCATTTGGATTTGCGATCCTAGATCTAAAAGTGCATACACCGACCCCTACACCTTTATTGTTAAGCTTATTACTGGTAAATTTGCTTACTTTAATCACTTTATTAACAAAACAACATTATTTACAGTATACTTTTAATAGCTACACATTTCTTATGAAAGAAATAACTCAAATAATTCGTACACATTTTACTCCTCATGGAAAACAAGCTATTATTTACTTTTTTGTTTGCTTCGCAAATATTTTAAACCATACTTTCTCTTTTATATTTCAGACGGAAATGTCATAATGAAGAAATAAAAATCGCGAAATGTCGACGGTAAGACAAAACGGGACTGAACACTGATTTTGTCGTACGCTTTCATAACTTACAGGCGCAAATGAAGTATTCTGAGTGCATGAATCGAAACGATAAAAACCATATGGAGCAGAACAAACACTAACGTTGATCAAACACTAAAAAAATGCATTAGAACTAGTCAAATAAAATTAAACGCTGGCCATGGATTTTATTCCATTTCCACTTCTCTTAACGAGGTTTATATAACTAATCCCGCACTTTTGCGCCTCTGTTCCAATTTTGCTATGCTCGCGTGGGCGTATGTTTCAAAGTCCTCCACATGACCTCATAAAAGCTATCGCCACAAGCGCTTTCGAAATGAATGCCGTGCCTCTCAAAAACCCTATTAACTATCCATTATTATTTCCCGTAGAACGCCCGTTAGGAGTTCCTTTGTTGAGAAGATCACTCGTGAAAAAATACGACGCTGATCCTCATTCAAGAACCGGAAAACTGTAGCAGCTTAGCTGGAAATGCACCAACTGCAACCCTATCTACGATTCTCCACTCCACAATGGTTAAAATACCGAGGAATTTTCTTCAACATTACCGAAAATAATTCAATTTTTTCGCCGACGGTCGAAATAATAAGATGAGAATCATTCTCTGCTTAAAATCGAGCAAACAAAAGAGTTTGCGATCCTTGAAGAATGGGAGGGGGACGAAGAAAGAAGCTTTTGGATGGGGAAAACCTTCCGCGAACGTGGAAAAGGAATGGAAGATGCGGAAAAGAAAACGGAATAAAATATGAGACGAAATTGGACGCAGAGAAATACTCGTAAGAGAGTGGTGTAGTGGGGGGGGAAGATGAATGGAACCTGCGACAGGAAACGTAATATAAAACGTTTATTATATCTTTTTATGTATAAAACGAGTGGCGGCGGTATGAAGAGAGAAGAATAATACTCCTCCGTCCCTCTCTTCACCAGGAAACGGTCGAGAAATAATAAAATTCCTCTCGGTCTTGTGTTCTGCGCTATTCAAACGATCCCTCTTAAACGCTGCCTCTTACCTTAGGGCAAACAATGCAGCTTTTCTCCTAAACTCGGGAACGATTTCATCACAAGAATCTTCCACGGAATACATTTCCCGACATTAATATCTTTCCGACCACATTTTTGTAAATCGAGAATGGAGGAGAGTGCTGCGATTTGATGAAAAGAATAAACTCGCGATGAACGCAAGAATATCTTCCTTGATACGATAGAAACCTTTTGCGAGGATAAATTCAAACAAAGCTACTAAAGGTTAAGATGGTTTTGGAAAAGAAACCTCTTTTAGATTGAATAATCAAATGCGATTTTCATCTCATCTCGTTCTCCTAATCACACCTACAGTAAACATCAACTACAAAAGCCTACTTTACTAATTAAAATGGGTTTTCGGAACTTTAATCCCACATCATACGCACTAATTTGCAGTCCATATACGGCATCCATATACGGCACCCAAAACTGTTAACTTGGAAGTTATAGTAAGAATAAAAATTAATAAGCAAGAGATGTCTAAGTGTGGAATGGAAATAGGTCATATTTTTGCAACGAAACCCTCTGAAATAGATGTATCGGAGAGTAATTTGAGAATGTGATGTAAAAATACAAGTATATTGGACTCGTGAAAGTTATGTAGCACACCATGAGGTAACATCTGGCACATCTGCGTGCTTATGTTGTTAAAAGGAAGCTTAAATTTAGGAAACAAAACATGCATATATCAACATTAAGATCACTCCGAGCATATTCTTGAAGGGAAAAGGATAAAAGGTTGAGTTTATGCTAAAATGCGTGCACCTAGGAAAATTCCCAAGGAAAAACGAAAATGAAAATTGTCTTCCAGGGCCGGGACTTGCACCCGAATCTCTCACTTGCCGGGCAGCTGCTTCAGACAATTAAACTATCAAAGGTTTCTTAATGCAATTACGCTTAAAAAATTCAGCTATTAAGCCACTTGGCTAAAGACTACTCCCGGCAAGTGGGAGATCCGGGTTCGAGTCCCGGTCCTGCCAAGTATCTTTCATGTCCGTTTTCGCTTTAACATATTCTTGTAACATTCGTATTTATTTTTATCTGCAAACTGTTGAGAGAATGAGGTCTAATGACAAATAGAAATTTTGCGAAATTGAAGGTAAACACCTGCGAAGATTAGAGCAAACAAATCTGGTCGAAGATAAAGAGCTACTGGATTAGAATCCATTTCTAAATTAAACAATCACAGACGATTTGTAACGGCCGAATTCCGTCGCATAATCCACGTTTTACAAAAACCCTGGCGAAGCAAAACGTAAAGAGAAGGAAATGTTTACCGTGCTTAACTACTACATATGCATGTTAACAAGAAAAAGACTTGTTTGCGTACGTGATTTCGAGTAGGAAAAAGAGCCGTTTGCTTTTCATTCGTCCGAGCACTGGAATTACTTTAGTATTCTGCGTATAAATATGACGCGGTATATAAATACTACCGCGTTTAATACGCAAGCAAAATAATTAACTATATCAGCTCTCCGGAAGAGCCACAGTTATACATTATAATATCCAAACAGGTAAACTTCCTCGCAGATTTTTCTACTGAACAGCCAACGTTCTCAAGTAAATGTTTCTCAAAATCAGGAACCACAATTAAGAAAAAGGTTCTCGAGACGCTGAAAATATAACTTTAATAAATTAACGATGTTTCGGTTGCTAAGAATGTTTGCGTTCAATTCAAGGATCAATCGCACATCTGCGGCTTCCACTCTCAAAGTACACGAAAAACAGTTTGCAAATTGAGGTTTCTGAATTTTTAAAATGAACGAAACATATAAACAGGTAGGAATAATCTCGAATTACAATGACTATGACTTATTAGAGATAAAATACAATAATATTAACTTAACTTCATCCCAAGGCAGAATGTTAGAACTTAAGAAGACAGCGACGGCATCAATCCTTAACCACTTACTGGACTGGACTTACCTGTAATAGAAAAATGTGTTTAAACAAGGAAGATAAAGCAGTGTTTGAAATATTTTATAAATAATAAAAGGCCTTTCCACACACTTAAGTAACACATCTCCCTTTGGTAATATACGTGAGCCGACTCATCACTAACCGTGAATTGCTTAGTGTCATATTAAAGAAACCCTTACTCTTTTTCGGGTATCTACTAGTTTTTCGGGTATCTATACTATCGGGTAAATACCCTTAAATTTTATTTAATTTCATTGAAGATCAAATCTCAGTGTTAAGCCATACGAGGCCATTACGTTGAGAAAATTGAATCATTAAATAAGGATTCTGATCCTAAAATGTAGCAGTTGAAAATAAATAAAAAATAACACAGCATTAGCCTAGTGAACTTCATTACGTAAACCGAACTCTTTTCGCCGAAATGCCCAGCTTAATTGAAACCAAAATCAAATCATACGAAAACTCATTCACTGTAAACAAAATCTGCTTTAGCATGTTTACCAAAATATGATACAGCGACAAATCTAATGAAAAACGGATACCATTATTTCCAAGCGTAGTGTGTGTTTGCGTGATGACCACAGTAAACAACATTAATAACATAATCTAATGCAAACAATTCATCTAGAAAAATATAATAAAGTGAAAAATTACATCGATCCGCTGTTGAGTTTACCGATATGTCAATCCAATGTCTACTTAAACGGTAATAAAAACATTTAATGGTGAAATAAGCAAAGTTCTCGAAAAAATACAAAAATGTGAACTAAATAGATGAAACAGGGCACAAGTTAAAAGACAGAAAATGATGATTCATATACGTACAAGCTATTCAAAACTTTCCACGAAAAGCTTTTCATATCCAAAATACTTTTCTTTTTTTAATTCGACTCATCGCTGAATAATTTCACGAATTACAGCAAAATACTAGACCATAACGTGGAATGACAAACACTTCTAAATATTTTCTCCAAAATGCTGTAAAATCGAGGCAGCACGCGGAATTAACGACACATCAAAACAAACGCAACGCTATTCGAAGAATCGCCTCCTAAACGCTCAGCAGCGACTCGTAAATTACTTTTTAAATCGAGTTTATAACCTTCCTTCTCGAATCATCAGTCTGCACCGGATTAAAATCCCATAACTAATAACTCAGCGTATGTTTATTAGACTACCAAATACCTCATAAAAAATCCCCCGCCCGGGTCGGATCCCTTAATAATTCCCGAATAAAATCCCATACTCGAAAAAAGCACTGCCTTATTACCCAAAGGGGAAGCCCTCTTTTCCCTTATTAATTTCGCAAACGACTACAACAACTCTCTACGGAGAAAAAATGGATGATTCAGCCCTCGTCGAAAACCCCACTCCTGCTTTTTACGTTTATACAGAGCCGCAGCCTAGAACGCCTTTGCTTCGCATCAATCCACGCACCATTCCTCGGACACTTGTGTTATTTTTCCTGCACCCTCATCTCCCTCCGAAAAGCTTGCTAAGCCAGCATCCCGACCGCCCTCCCTGCGTGCCCCTGAAAATATCCTCTTCGGCCCTGCTCTCCCCCACCTTTCAACTAAGCCCCTCCACAACGACCATTGCCTTTCCATGGGATCGATACAGATAGTAGTATAAAGAGCAACCCGCTCGACACACGCCTCTCTCTTCAGAAAACACACGAAGTTACACGGGAAAAAAGAGGTGGGCTGAGGGGGAGTTTCACATCCCGAAAAAGGGGGAAAGAAGATGGATGTAGGAAAAGATATAAGAGGGTGTGCGAGTTATAAAAAGAGGAGATGGCGAAACAAAAGGTACCGTGATGGAGTACAACGTGAAAGGGATGACCCGTAGGGAATCGCGTTGGATACGGGATGCTTTTTAAGAGACTCGTTAACTGAAGAAAGCGTGTATGTGTGCACCGCGTCCTCTTGTGGATGGGCGAACTGTTGTCGCACCAAGTTCAGATGAAACTCGAAAAGGAATCGTAAATAAGTTCTGTCAGTCTGAACCAGAGGCGATCAACAGAAAATAATACTGTAAACATGGACCCAGGAAAGTGAGTAAAAAGATAGAAAACATCGATAGATTTTTCCATGGAGAATATATCATACAAAATTCGATAATTAGTATGGTTTGGGTGAAGCAAAACTATTGTTTCACCGGCGCGAAATGTCTTAGAATGCTATCAACTATCGTCTACTTCTGCTGATATTCAGTGCAAATAACTTACGAAAGATTGAGACTAAAACGTTAATGTGAATACATAGCTTGTAAATAAGCACACGAATCTCGTACATTGGTTCGATACATCGAAATTCGACCATCCGGAGTCCGTTTTCGGTACTATGTGACTTAAGGGGAACTTTTGATGATTAAGATATCACAACTAAATATATTACAACAACTTCTATATGAAATAGAGATTTGATATCCAGATACAGAGATTAACGGGAACTTTTTATTGAATCAATAAGTTAAGCTATGATATTTCCTCGGAGCTGCTGAGATAATATATGAAAAAATAATGAGTTTAAAATGAATGAAACATGAAAATTATGAAAACGTAAATGATACACACAGTTTCCATCTTCCTAAATCCGACACTAAGGATTATTTAATGACCAAATTTCTGATGTTAATAGAAAAACCATAACTAAAATTATTCGACTAAATTTCTACGGATGATCTTAAGATAAACAGAAAGAGAGCGTTTTCAACGCAATGAAAATGTTCGATCAATGAAATGTAAAAATATACATGATAAAAAAGACTTATGATTCGATTCGGTTGACGGAAGTGAGAAAACCGAGAAAATTTACAGCTCAATGAGAAAGAATGTTTCATTTGTCTATTTACAACTTCATGCAGGATCGCTTGTGAATTTGAAACAAGAAATAGACGTCAAAAAGTAAGCCTAGACATTTTCGTATCGCTGTAAGAAGAGGAAAAGACAAGACAGACACGATTAATCGAGATTCGATTACGCGGACTTGTTACTTTAGACTAATCGGAGCGGGATTTTCAGCTGATCCCATAAGCTGTAATTGAATCGTCGAGGAACTTTTACGGAGAAGATGGATGTCGAAAATAAGCTGAGAAGATGACTGCGGTGCTGTAAAGCGAAAAACGAATTTAAGACCACTTCGATTAATAGAAATTCGATTTAAGAGATTAGTTAGCGCAGATTAACCGAGAATGTAATTTATTCAGGTGGGAGAAACCATAATTGGATTGTCTTGAACTTTCCGCAAGAGGACTGATGATTGAAAAGTTAACATGCGAATTTAAATTGGCGTCGTGATTCTGCGAAACGTAAATGGATAGGAGAGTAACTCGGCAAAATTAGGGATTACATTTAAGCCCCTCAGAAATCGTTCGGCCATTTATATGCCGAACTACGTCGCAGTAAAGATATATCAGGAGAGGAGCAAACGAGTTCGCAAAAAGTTTAGGTGGTACGGAATACGTAAAGGTTTTAAGGGTGGTTCGACTTATCGAATTTCGATCGAGTCGATCAAGGTTGTTCGATTAGACGAAATCCGATTATTCGGGTTTTCCGGGGATTCGATAAATCGGCATTAGGTTATTGCTCATCCGAAAGGCATAACAACGCAGACAAAAAGGAAAAATAACTTTTGTGTAGAAATGACGGACTGCAAGGTAAGAAAGGAACCTTTTCGAACCCACGTCTTGACATTTTCCCCTCTCCGCCTTCTTGGCTTATATAATCTATCATATTAGGCTGGAATTCGTTAACGGTATTATAAAGAAGTGAAGAGTTAATTTGTAATTTCCACTGTTCTGAAGACTCTGACGACTGGTTTTGGCGAGAACGCCATCATCAAGTAAAAAGTGCCAAATACAAGTGATTATTTTCATTTATCACTCATAGCAAACATAACGAGTTTGTGGTTATTTTCATATGTTATTCATATTTGTACGTAAAATCCTTTTCAAAATGTAGGGTCATGAAAACGAATGAATCGTTTACAGTAACCCTGTATTATGATTGGATAACATCTTCAAGAACACGAAAACATAAATTTTCAAATTTTTATACTCGTCAGTATTAAAATTATATTGCAACTTTAGACTGATAGCGCATAGTGTGACACAGAGAATTAGCGGAAAATATGAAAGGCAAAAAAATAATCATTAGAAAATTATCCATTTATTTAAAAACTAAAAATAAACATTGACCCACGCGTTCATCAAGGTGAATGGTAAAAATCATGCAGAATCCAGGTAAGGCAAGAAACTAAAAACTTCTGTGAATGTACAATTATCCACCGTAAATAAAGTTTAACAAGAAGGATTTTTTAAATTCATCGCAAGAACGCACCACAAAAGCAATGAGAGACGTAACAAATATCAAGAATAAATGAACTGCGTAGGGTAAAATCCACGGCTGCAATAACAGTCACCATTGGAAATTTCATGGAAATTTTCGACTGAATAATGTGAATATATTCCGCATGAAAAATGGCCAAAAAATCATGTCAACGAAGCAATACGGATGAAGGGTTACCAATAATTCTAAAATTCAAAAACCTATCACAAGTGATTCGAGCGATTTTCATTCTTTTAAATGTGATAAATTCCGGTGTAAACAAGCGACGCGCCACGGAACGGATATAAAAGCTGGCATAAATAAAAATATGTTCTAGTGTCCATCCCAACCACAACGTTTCGAAATTGTGTTTATATCGTTAGGATTATTATGAATAACACTATCAACGAACCTCTCCACTTGATACTAGAACTAAAAGTTACGAGCTTTCGGATAATAAACATTCGGTTATGCGACAAACGAAAAGACAGCCAATTAGCCAAAATTAAATCAGGCCATTTTACGATTATTCTATTGGACGAAAACCGAATGCGTGACAAACGAAAAGTTAGCCGATTAGCCAAAATTAAATCAGGCCATTTAGCGATTATTCTATTGAACTAAAAACGAATTATTCTGGTTAAAATATGAACATGGAAATCCTGCCACAGAAGGGGTATGTGAAAAGATGAAGGGGTAATGGAGTAAGCGGCGGAGAATTCCACCAAACTTTTCTTAGTGGAGTTGTTAGCTCCGGGGAATTTCATTCACTCTCGAAAGTAACGCAAAAGCGAACGAGACGCTTTTATAGGGTAGGGATCAAAGAAACTCGATGGATTGGTGATAACGACGTGGTTCGATTAACAGAAATTCAATTACACGAATAGACCGGAATGACACAAACTCTGCTTAAAACCGAAATAGAAAACGAAAGACCTAACAGCTGATTTTGAAAACTATGCTTCCGTAACACTACCCCAATACCTTAATTGAATGATCACCAACCAGGTTAAATCATTAAAAACGAGATTACGTCAACGGAAAACGACTATTACGTCACTTTTGGCACGCTCTTTCTATTGCATGTTGTTTCAATGAAGCTAAAGAAATCCTACTCTGCAAATTTCGAAATATAATTTAGCAAAAAGCTCTTTCGTGAAAATAATCAAAGAGGATTAAAGTGTCGATTTTTCGTAAATTTCGGAGATTTTTTCAATTTACCTCAATCTACCTGATTGGTTTGCTTCATCAAGAGGGATTAACAGCGAAGCGTTCAACAAAATGACTCAATTTTCCCGTCACCCGGACCTGTGTTAATACAACTCCCGCAGGGAAGTATTAGTTTCCAAACCTTTCGCGATAATCTGACGCAATCGCCAATGTAATTAGTTCATTGAACCCGGCGGCAGTTGCATGAGATAGGTTTTCCATTTTACTGACCTGAAATACCACAATGATATGGGCATCCATCTAATAATGGTATTCAATCGAACGCCGCTAAATGAAATTCCTTGCAATCGACTACATATCCGGCTAATAATTTTAAATCGATAAGCGAACGAGAAAAATACAATATTAAATACAGAAATAGTGAAATTAATGAGAAAATCGGGTATGTTTACCACAGTAGCGATAAACGATCACGTTTTAAATCGTGAATGGATTAGTATTGAACGCTGATTAATTTTCTCACGTGGTGATCTTTCCAGAATAAATAATAAAAAAGATAAAAGTTGATATATTTAGTAAATCAATACATACAATTTATCTCCCTGAAGTAGATAGAACTAATTATCTAGTCTTAAAATTACTCATAAATAATATTACACATCTGATTATTAAATTACCTCACAGTTTAATGAATAATATAAGAGAAAATATAAAAATATAACGAAAAACCTTTTATAACAATTCATTTACGAGTTTTTACTGCAGACCTCGTTAACGGAGTGGCTAGCATACAGGCTTTCCATCACCAAGATCCCGGGTTCAAGTACCGTCTAACCAGTATTTTACCTCGCTCAAGCATAGATTTATACATTCTTCATCTGAGTTTGAGTTCGTTATAATTAATTAAGACATATAAAATTGAGGTTATTTTCTTCTGGATAAAGAATTCTTTCATTCATTAAATGTTTTTATATAAAGTATAACATTTCCTCGGGAGTGTTTCCCTTAACTTAGATTTCACAGCAACATGGGGTGGACGAACTAGTCATCTCGCTTAATGACAACATTTTCCATATTCTCCTACCCTTGCAGGTCCTTCTGCTTCAGACACACCCATACATCTTTCCACACGGTCCCTATTTCTCACCCCCATTAATTTTCCCAATTTCATTACTTTCAAAAATTCCCGACACATTCTTCCTCGCCACCACACCACGGAAACAAATGGCACCGTCAGCAAGATCAATCACGGTCAGCGTTAACCTTTCTATAACCAGTTGATACCTCTTCTAATCTTTATCTTTCCGCCGAACCTGCAGATCCTTCTCTCTCTCTAGGGACCCAGGAATCTGAAAAGAGGGGAAAAGGGATTCGTTTCTCCCCAACAGATGTTCTTCGCTTGTTCCGGCCACTGGAGACCTCGGTCCGGCAATTACCTCAATCCTACTCCTGTAACGAAGCAACGAGCAGTTTACTCTAACGCCGCCCTGACGAGCGCGGGGAACAAGGCGAAGCACCCGATGCAGTTTGTCTGTTTCGTTGGGAAAGCAAAATAACACGCGACGGTGTACCCCGAATATTCTCCTTCTCGCTGTCTATCTTCCGAATGAGGAAATCGTTACAGAACTCGGATTTAAGCGTCTGGGAAATCTCGAGCGCCGGCATTGTCTTCCCCAGAACTTCTGTCGTGCACATGGCGCGTTTCAAAGGGTTGTGAATGATTAACATAGCCTGCTGAATAAATATAGTTGTTAATGACGCGGAATCTGAGAACTTATGAGGGAGAGCCTGTCACCATGTCAAAAACGAGTAGCTCTAGGGGAAGGGCTTTAGCAGGGGAGATATGTGCGAGAGTTTTCACTTAAACCTGCAAAAAATATCAACTCAGGTTTACTTCGAGGCAATGCGAGATACCAAACATTTCCATATATGTAGTCAGTTACTGCTCCACAGATATCTATTGCAATGGAGTAAATTTTATGGAAAATTCTCGAACGATCGTCTCATTAAATCGACCCTTAAAAATATTTTTTTAATTCTTATGAAGCCTTATTTCGTTATAAATTACAGCGTAAAGCCATCTCAAAACTCTTCTACGAACTACAGCGATAAATATAATATAATATATAAATAACTTCTAGCTTACAAAAGTAATGAAAACTTTCTAAAAATTTTCCGTTTCTAAAGACGGATTTTTTTCTTCATAGTATTAAAAACGAGTTTCAGAAGAAAATTATGGAAAGTTATCCAAGACTACCATTACTTACTAATACATTGAGTCCTACCTTCATACTTTTCAATAAAGCTAATTTTAGTTAACTAGTGTATTTCTAGACTAATTAAGGAAAAATGTGTATCATTTATCCTTTAATGTAAAAATGCTACTCAGTTTAATTAATCTAACAATTTTCTTATAAAATAATGCAATAAACAACGATTCCCTAACCTGAATCGCTTTGTTCTTCAGTAAAAACGCATTTTAAATCATTACCATCAAATGTACCTATATCTTATGGAAAAATGATCATTTAAACACACAACGACAGTTGTTGAAAATATCAAAGAAAGACGGGTTAATATAAAAATAACGAAATATTTGGAAAATTTTGGTTAATAATGAACTGTATTGCATCTGTTTATCCCTCTCTAATACACATGGAAGAAAAGTGGAAATTCCCTCTATCTCCTATACATACTTCAATAATAAGTATGGTCGACCATGAAATTGCTCAACAAAATTAACATCTACATATGTACTTTGCAAGCCTCCTTTGGCGTGCGGAGTGACTATTTCTCTATCAATTACTTTCGCATACAGTTAGCGGAAAAAATGAGTTCTTAAAACGGTTAGGTCTAGGATCTACTTCCCACATTTTTCACTAAGTAGCAGAATAGCCTATGAAACAGGGAGGACGCATAATATCGGCCACATCTTCTAACAACGTACTACCTCTGAACTTATTAAGTAAATTAACTCTGTTTAAATATATTTTCTAGAATCCAACATAAGTACCAAAGAAGTTGACGCTTCTTTTTGCGAGATTCTCACGAAAAATTCTCAGTACGTAAACTATTCCAGCAAATTGAACTGGAAATCACTCTTCTGCTATTATTCTGAGATCCCTTCTCCAAACGCGGCAAACGAGCCTAAGTCCATGCGTGGCTAAACTTCCCCCGGAAACAAAGGCGGGAGTAATGGAGCTGCCAACTATCTCCTCTGAGATATCCCTAAACTTCCTGTGTTGACCCAACAAAGGGAACGATACCAAATTAACCAGAAGGGAAAGACGCAGCTGATCCAGGGTCTCCCACTATATACGAGCCTTCGAATAGGAGCCATCCGAGCGGAGGGAGGGCTATTCAGAATGCGACGAAGAAAAACAGGCGCGCGATCTGAGAGGATCTGCTTTGGGTTACGACGTATGAAAGCGATAAGGGTACCCGAGGGCCCACGCAATATACCTTAAGACGAAAGACGATATTGCAAAATGTTGAATGGACGCGTGAGGTCACTAAGCTTATGGAAATGGATGCAAATTTGAAGCCAAAACGAAAAGAGGATGCTCAAGCCGTCGGATACAAGCTCTCCTTAATTAATCCATAGAAAAATGCTCGAGGAACACAGAAATCAGATAACGCCTCAAACTTGCACGATGATGGGTTGCTACTTTCAATTTTAGATCCCAAATTACTCTCCTTAAAATAAATCCAAGAACAACCTCCCTTTAAGAAAAAACTTTGTGGAGCTATATTGACAATTCAGATAATATAAAAACTGTGAAAAACGGCTTCATGGCAGAGCTTCCACTAAATCACGCATTATTATAATGAGTGACTTAATATGAGTTCTGTCACGAAGCCGTTTTGTGTGCCTGAATACCATGAAGTATATCCTGAGTCCTGAATATAAAACCTGTTTTTTTCTTTCCATTATTCGGCAAAAAGTATGTAAACAGACATCTACTGAACAATACAAATACATCATATCGAAACAACCGTCGTCGACGTGGAAACAAACAAAATGACCACTTATCAGTATGTAATCATAAATTCTTTGCTAGAGAAATATTGCTTAGATAACTTCCAATCCTTTATAGGAAGGAGAAAGAATAGACACGATGACCGACAAAATTTCAGAGAAACTTAAATAACTGATGTAAGACAGGATGGTGAATATATATCAAGTTCTCATCGTTTGATTCTCCCAATTAAAAATAAATTTCATTCCACTCATTCTACAGAATTGCCTGTAATTTAAACTAAGAGGAAAATATACACAAATAGATATCTGCCCAAGAATGATAGTAACACATACTCAAACGTGATGCTTAATTTTACAAGAGCGTTCCTCGCGATTGGATGACGTTCCTTAAACTTATGCAGCTTTTGCTACTCGGATGCACTGATGGTTGCCCTACCCAAGCCTCTGCCTCTTCCCTGTACCTCCCGTGTTACTGAGGTGGCATGTTAACCGAGGCTGCGGCGATAGTATTTACTATGACGCTGCTTGTATCTCTGCCCACCTTCTTCCGTTCAGCTCACTTCTGATACATGTGAGTGTATTTTCTTATATTTATATTGCGTTAAATACATTAGTTGCATAGGTCTGGCTGTATGAAAAAGGAGACCTGGGTTCAATTCCCAGTAACCCCCAAATATTCTTCTAAAATTTCTCCACCTGATTGGATTAGAATAAAAAAACAGAGAACCCGCTACGAGTTTATTATAAAATAAAAATGAGATGGATAACAGAATATATTCCATCCCTTTAATGCACAAAAATATTTTGAAAGCAACGACTTGGCTAAATTCCAGGAACCTCTATAATTTGATCATCCCTTTCCCTCTTCCAGGAAGATATCCGCCTCCACAGAAAAGCATTCTGGCCCGTTACCATGGCAAGAGAGCCTTCTTTACGCAATTATATTTCATCCAGCTTATTTTTAAGATATTTCAGAGAAGGAAAGGGGTATTTCCTAACTTAACCTAAATAGTAAAATTCGGGAAAGCTTCGAACTATACAAAATAATAATATAATATACAAAAGAATTAAGGACATTAAGAACACTATTAAACATAGAAGGATTAAATCAGATAGGGCAAAGTAGCTGATTTGTATATACTCAATATGAGTTGGCCTGATATCGTGGAAAGCCATGAAAAAGTTCTCGATAAACACGCAGTACTTCGTAACTTCCTCAAATTATAGGCTTATTTTCTTTTAAATGTACCTGATGATGGCCGTACTTAAGCCGAAAGCGGTAGTTAAATAAAATATAATTTGAGGGAGTTTCGAAGTACTGCGCGTTTATTGAAAACTTACCTGATGTCCTATACTCATCTACCAAAGAATGCGTGAATCGAATGACATTTTTCTCGTTCCCTAATAAAAGTTACCGATTAAAATAATAGGAAAGAGCGCCGAATTTCTATAAAAATGGACACTCCACTTTTTCATTAAGGTGAGATAAGAAATTGTCCTCTTAAAATGAGACACATATCCTCCCGTTTTTCCAGTTCTCTCGGCGCATTCGCAGCGCAGCTCCTAAACAACTTCAGGGGCTTTATGGAAAGCTCTCTCGGAATATAATTTCCTGCGTAGAGAGTCAGACAAAATGCATGCAAATGTTTTGCCTTCCTTTCTCCTGGACTTTCTGACCTTTGCCACCCTCAATAACATTTTCAAAAAAGCTATTCCGCGTTTTCCTTGCGAAAAGCATCACACGCCGTCCCCAAAAATTTCTCTTTTTTTAAACGATATTTCCTTTATGTGAGGTTTTCATACGATATCAAATAAGCATTTAGTAACCATATTAGCTAAAATGAGACTCTCTAAATGAAAATCGTTATAACTGAAAGAGAAGTGTAGATTTTCATCCAGGCACGTAGGAGATACATAATCTTGAAAGATAACTCTTGCCAGATAAAAATTAAAGGTAACGTTCCCCAGAATCTTAATTAACTAATGGATGTATAATCTTAGAGGGATTTGCTTCTAACTTTAGTTTTATTTAATATCCGAAATGGAATACTTTTGTAAAATATGTCACCTTTACATAGAGCTTCGTCCATTTCTCTAAAGTTACGAAAACCAACTTCCTTATATTAAAACCTTCAAGAATTCTAGGATTTCCTTGAATATCATTCGTGAAATTCGGAGTTTTTTCCCAAAAATCCTGACGGAGACCCAAATGGATATCATCCGAGTTATAAAACTAATATAATTCAGATATTTCATGTCTTGAATCTAAAGGCCGAGAAAACGAAAGATACGTAAAAGCTTATATAATTCACGACAATAGCGAATTAGCGAGCTACAAGGGGAACTAGATAAAATGTAAGAAATGGGAGTTAGAACTAATTTGAACTACATAAAGTATAGTTTTGAATCGTTCTTCGTCTTTAACTAAGCTTGAAAATTTTCCATATATGATTCCTCAGAATTTATATACCTAATGTCTATAATGGTCTCCACCGATATGAGAACGTCAGACTGTTTCCTTTACCTCTTATATAAACAGTACAGTAACACTATTTATATTTGCATTGAAAAATTGTTTAAATCAAAACAGTTACAAAAGTAGCCTTTTATATGCTTGCATACTAATATCATGACTAATATCATTCTCCGTAAAGCCTTAATTAAAATATCCATGCGATAAGCATACTTGTAATTCAGTGTTTGAAAATATTCTACGAAAGAAACTGCAATATTCTCACTTAATCAAAGAATTAATACGCTGAAAAAGGCAGACGAAGAGGAAATACTGATAGAAAAAATCAACCAGTTACATCGAGAGCATTAAATACTTTCGTCTTTCACGTATCAAAAGACTTAACCATAGGTTCGACCAAAGTTTCTTTCTCATTTCTTTCATCTCTTAACTTCCATTATGCAAAGCCTCTTTTATTGTTGGTATGCCTTTCTTGGGGGCTCATAATTTCGTTGAAAAGTTTGAAGTTTGCATGACAAGAGAAAAACCGTGAATATATTTCAAATTCTATCTGAAGGAAGAGATTGTCCTCTAAACAAACGGAAGGAAGGCTGAAAGGGGCGTGCTTGGTGAGCCGATTATTCCTTAAGTTTCCTTTGAGCACAACAAGTCAAATCTTAATTGATGTGCTTCTTAATCAAAGGAGCGCTTAAAAAATAGCGTTGCGAGGTACAGCATGACAGAGACGCAAAGAGTGTTGCCGAGGGAGCTCGAGGATTTACCCAAAGATAATCAAAAAGTTTGGAGCAAATAAAACGAATGGGAGAGGGAGGATAGAAAATATTAATTAAGACTATTCCTTTGGCCATTATTGCGAAATCCGCCCGTGAAAGGAATACCGAGTTAATAAAACGGGTCGGGTTTTCTTTGACGAAACGCTCGTTTTCGGGACCAACTAAAAAGTGAGACGTTGAATAATATTATATTCACATCATTCTCTAACTGGGAAGAATTATAATGCTAAAAATACCGATTCGAGAAATGAGTGATCATTATGTGTGGGAAAAAAACTACGCTGTACGAAGCGAAAGCTTTAACCTAAAATAAATTAAGAGCAACAACTTCGCTCGTTAATGGACAATAGAGACGAATCCAATTTAATGCGTCAGCAAAATACGTACGATGAATTCGCCTTAATAAAACTCGTCCACGAGCTCTAAATCTTCGAAACGCGAGGAGGATATGAAAATAATTAAATCAATTTGGCTTGGCTGTACATCGGGCACGTCCCACAGGATTAAATTTATAAATCAATAGTAACTTCCAAAACTACGTTTTTACAGTCTACCGGTTTTGACATTAACGAGTCGCAAATAAAACCAAATGACGACTCGTAACAGTGAAAAAGTTGTGAGAATAGCAGGTGATTTTTGCTTTTATTCACTGTGAGAAAATATCATGAGAGAAAATATTTGAGATAAAAACTTTCCTTTTTCCCACAGTGCTTCGTTATATTATACGCTACATTTAACAAAAAATAAAACAATTATTAAATAAAAATTCAGGTGAAATAATAGATCCATACTGCCTGAGTAAGAAAAATAGCATCAATTTATATTAATTGCTTTCATCTACACTCGTACCATCATGAACAAATTGAACCGTAAAAACTAAGAAAACGCATAAAGAAATCTCTCGCTACAAACTTCCAGAAATGCATCCAATAGTTGAAATTAGAGATGAAAAAGTAATCTTCAATGGTGCAAGAAAAGGGATTACTAGGGAAATCATGCGACAGAAAATTGAGAAGGAAGCATTCGATAGGTAACTGAAATTTCCTTTGGGAACTAACATTAAAGGTAATCCGTCAAGAAAGCCTTGATTACAATGCAGATAAGACTAGAACTTTATCGTACATGCGTCAAACGTTACGAGGTTCGTTGGATTTTATTAGGTAAGTTTACCAAGAATATGGTCAAGTCTTCCATGTCAGTAACTCGGCAACTCTACAATCTAAGAGATCTTTATAGAATCATACTCATGACTGAAGCAACTTTGGGGTAACCGAATTAGATTTCTTTTTGGGTAAATTCTTTCTTTATCTTATGAGAGATAATATTCTAACATTAATACCCACCTAAAAACATTGTAACATTATTAAGCCACATGAAAATACGCATTTTTATTTCAAATCTTCAAATTCTCTGATTTTGACAGAGAAGAGTTTTTCCGGAAAAGGAAATAGAACTCAAGAGAGACTCGATCAAATACTACGTTATTAGCTTTCCGAAACCTTCCTGAGGCAGAACGGAAGTTAATTCTTGTTGAATGAGAAGCAATCATTGGTGAGTTTCATCATCAAATGACAACGGAGATGTCTGTGATCTATAAAAACCAAATCAACAGCTTAACAATAGCAAGATTACGCTCCACTTCTGTAGTTAAGGGATATGTAACTAGGATTTCGCCATTTTTTACTCTAACACTCCCAAAACACTTCCCAACAGATAGTTATTCAGGTTTCTCTCCGTATTTACGTAATTACATAATAAAAGACTTTAATTATGAGCGACGTTGACGAGGAAGTAGTTCTGAGCACAGTTACAAAGGCAACCTCATGCTATTCTCTCACAATATGCAATTGGGAGAAGGTAGTCTCAATGTAAATTCTAAATAGGTGAACATTTTGCTGTAATTTCCTTACACAAGTTAGCAACGAAATTACGTAAGTAATACAATGACACGTCTATGAGATAAAAATTTGTTTTTTTAAGCTATATTTCTTAATTAAAAAAACCAGCTCTGATGAATATTCCCAAAGGATAAACAGGTGTGAAATATAGCGACATGACTGGGACTCGAACCTAGGTCTTTGTGAGTCGGCTGCCTAAATGAGAACCATCTGGCGGAGGTTTGTGCCACTATGTGGAGGCGATTCGCCTTGCTTATATAGCATTCCTACATAACAGTGTGGAAGAGACACGGCATGGTAGTTCAGTGATTACAATATCTGCCCGAAAAGTGGGAGACTTGGTTTCGACTCCCAGTCATGTCGCTATTTTTCACACGTTTAACCTTAGGATTCTGCCGCACGGCTTTCTGTTATTTTCTTTCCAACATCCTTGTGATTCCCGAAAGATATCAAATGTTGACCCAAGGTATTGTTGGAGAGCGTGATTGAATGACGTTAACAGTAAGAACATCTCCCATAAGGTCTAGGATTCGACGCGAGACCGCTACGAATAAATCTCATAAGAAATACATTGTAGTATTTTAAATTTTTATAATTTTTTTGTAAATCGATACAATGCACTCCTACGAGAAAAACAAGGAACGGGATTTTCGGGAATCTTATTCAGATATTAATTTTTCTGGGGTCTAGTTGATGGACTCCGTACGTCAAAATATCAACAATATACCAGTGGTATAGGCTGTGGATATTTAGTGGCTACTCTGCATCATGCAATTATGAGGTTATTGTAATTCCGTAAAAACTATTCCTCATAAAACCATATGTATGAGGAAATTCATAATTCTTGTCTGGAAAACTAAAGTTTCATCGAAATCTGTGCAGCTGGCACTATATACTCTTCTTGTTAGCTTCATTTATTCCATGTATTCACTTATCGTGAGCCCAGCATTGTAGAGTGGATTCAAATGAACAAAATACAACACATTTATAGTAGATAATTGGAGAGCGTATACACCAAAAACAAATCAACAAATACTAATTGTAAAACAGGAGAAAAATAAAAACCAGCAAAGGAAATTCTACTAATGCTACCGTATTTAGAGAATTCAGAGACGATTCTCGTGACCTGTCTCTACATTCTTATTATTTTATCCCCATTAATCGCATCCTTTTTTGGCTGACACGTACTTTATTACCAATTCCCTGGAGATATCAACTCCCATGCTAAACACCCAGCGGGACGAAATTCCCCATACCTTGCCTTCCAAATTTACCTGTCCATTTCAAACTTGCCCATCAAGAACCCTCTTGCCTCCCGCTCGGGAAACAGTCATTATTCACTCATCCCCCTATAGGAAAAACACCGACGCCTCATTATACCTGGAGTGAGAGAAACTTTCCTCGACTGATGACTCCGATTTGGCCCATCCTCTAAACGTACCGGCGCCATCAAATTATTCCCGCGGAATTACGCTTTTCATTTTCTTTCCCTTTCTTCGCCGCAAAACTTTTCCAGAATTCCATTAAGAAAACGCCGGAATCCGAAAGACGGAATCGAGAAAAAAAAAACCCTCACTCCTCACCTAATCTCCCCGCTTCAAGGTCCATTACGAGACTCCCTTTCAAGTAATTTCACCTTTGTGTTAGGGATAAAGAATTCCCTTTCAAAGGGGATTTTTACCCAATGCCAATGGCACGGCCGTAAAAGTCGTCAGCCAACTTCCTGTCCCGGAAAATTTTTTCACCGAGTCATAAAGCGTTGGGAGTTGGCGTGGGGCGGGAAAAGGGGAGACACGAAGGGAAGGGGCGGATAAAGGGGTGGGAGCGAACCCCCGCCGCGACTATAATATTTCCCCATTCCCCGTACTTCTTAATTAGAACTGTGCGATCATAAATGAGACGAGAGGTATTCAAGTTTTAATAGAGTCGAGAATTACGATGCCGCTTTTGTTTTTACTTCCGAGAGAGTGGCACCGACAGTTGCAAACAACGAATCCACGGTTTTTAAAGTCGCGAGGAAAAGTTCCCGGGGAAATTGCGCGTTTTTACCGAGGAAACGAGGCATGTGCCCGAGACTCCAAAATTTGACGGGGAATGTCGAGTCGAGAATGATAAAACCACCCATCTCTCCTTTAAAGGGATTTTTAATATGAAAATTAATTGATAAAATTCCATCGTCCCGATTTCCACTAATGGAATTCTTTTTTGAAAAGAGCCGCCCCCGGAAGAGCTTTACCGCTTAATGTATTGAAAAGAAGTTCGGAAACTTTTAAATTAAATTTTACCTAATCTTTTGGCATGATAAATAGGCTTGCGCTTATTCCCTCCTTATCTGGGAGCAAGCGATTTCTAAATGGAGATTGATGAACTCTTTTATGAACGTTCAACAATCAGCGGTGACGACATATCCAAAAATTTTCCTGAGTAATATTTACGAAAATCTTGGCATCTTTCTATTCGGTTGTTTGATGTTCTCGCTGGAGACGGTAACTGAAGCAGGGGCGAAAAGTAAAAGAGTCCAGAACATATATATCGTATACAGCAACAGTCATGAAATGAAAAGCCCACTCCTCTTTTTTCTCATACGTCTTCGAGATCGACTCTTGACATGATTTTTCCAAAATGTGAAATAGCTGATTTAAACATAGGCTTCCGATTAATATTTAATAATAATAAAGGACTCGTCTCAAATTTGCGAAGTTGAGTTTCACTTAATATTCCCTAATTCTTAAATTCTAATGATAAATAGCAGGTCCTGTGAGTAAATCTTAGGCCTGGTATTATAACGTATACTGTTAATGGACTTCAAATTAAGTTCACTTTAAGGCTTGGTATTGTAATGTTTTGTTAGTGTAAGTGAGAATATAGTAAATTTCCTATATATATGATGAATGAGCGTGGAGAAGCAGAATACTCTACATTTTAACCCTAAAAAAACAAAAAACAATGTAATACTGGGCTCTATAGTGAACTTTAGATAAAGTCCAATTTACGTATACATTATAATACCAGGCCTTAGAGTCGTATAAAGCGCTTGCGTCAGGCATCACCAAACCTCTACAGGTAGCTAGATCACAGAACGATAACAACTGTTACTGAAATCCTTTATTCCCTTAAATAAGAGTTTGTTCTAGTATTAAGACCAAGATGCAATTCAAACAGAAACGATTCCTCGTCCAGAATTTGGAGGAACCATATTCTAGAAAACATAATAACGAGCTAAAATGAAAAGCAATACACCCTGTAGCGAAAAGTTACGAGATTATAACTATAAGAATTACTGAAAGCACAATGGCTATATGACGCTTACATCGATAAGTATATGACTTAATAAGCCAAATACCGCAACCATACTGCATTAAAAGCTGCCTACTTCAAGCCAACATGACATCCACTACTGTGAAGAAGTCAAACAACCTACATTGTAATGATCACCGGTGATACTTAGAAATTAGTACGCAAACTTCAAACGACAGACTTGAACATCGTATTTTGACAAACCGCATAAATCAGTCGGATATTTTAGAAATGACTTCTTGGCACCGCATCCTGAAAGTTATCAGACCACGAAAACCACTGTTTCCAGGCACGCACTACACCCTTGTCAAGTCCCTGCCACAGACCATAGTATTTCACAAAAGCACACTGCGATCCCATATGAATCAGGATACCACACACCGGATGCAATATATATACCCTTCCAGATATTCATGGGGGAATCGGGCGGAACTCCCTGCAGGAAAGTTCAGGAATCCCCAGTAGGTAAGAGGGAGTGAAAGCTTCAGCAGAGGAAATTGCTGCTTCAGGCGATAAATTTTTCCACTCGATTTCGACAGATATTGAACAGAATATATATTGAATGGAATACGAATTGAATAGAGCACTTATTGAGAAGTATATTATTCATCGTGTAGTGGAGTTGTCGCTGAGGATCCGAGAAGAGGATGTATTCAACTGACAGTTTCTTAAGTTAAAGTTAAAAATGATGGCGCGAAGTTGTATTCAACCCAGACTTTGGAAGCAGAAGGAACGTTTCGCGTTACCAAGTAACCCTTTCCTTCATTTTTCCCTATATGGCACACCCTTTCACTATCCCAAAATTCGCGGCGGAATATATCACCTTCCGGATGTTTTCATCTCAAATTTGCATTTGTAAAGTTGAAATTGTGTGAGGAATGAAAATTTTCTGCAATGTAATGCAAACTCGCGAAAAAGAAAAAGCCTCGCCAAATTTCATAACGGGATTACGAACGGGGTAAGACTATCATAAATCACGCAGCGCACAGTAAGAAAACCAGTCTGCTGACGGTTGTTTACAGCAGAGCTGAAAATAAGTTAAAAATCTATACTAACCGACCGAAACCGTGATAAAATATTCAATGGGTACTTGTAATGGCGAATACCGCCATATATGATGCAACCTTACAGTGTCAAACGAAGTGAGAACTACAGAATGCTATACTACTAATGATAATTTCAAAACAATTCAACGACTTTCGGTAGACTACAATTCCATCCCAAACTTTGATAATGTTAGTACATTATGTATGAGTATTATATTAATGCTAAAGGTAATGGGTTCGAGACCCGTCTAATCGGATTTTGCTGGTTAGGGAATGATTGAATGTGTTCGTCTATTGTTACTGTTCAGGCCTCTCCTGTAATACACCAGTAAATGGATATTTGTGGGGGCATTGGGAAATAGGTTTCAAATGAAAATTATGTAAAATGATACCCTCTATCAGTAAAACTGGAATCAAGACTACAGAATTCTATTCTTTGTAAATCTCCAACATTACAAGTATGCACAGTCCCATTCTCAAAACATCATACGCAATCCTATTCCAAACTTAGCAAATATTCGAATTTCCGACGCCGGATTTTATCAATTGCATATCCCAGAATGCATTTTAGACTTCGCTCCTTTATGAGTTTCATCATTGATTGCGAGGGGGCTGCACCAGCAACTTCTATTGTCAGATTCGGATTCAGTGTCGCAAACGCAGGCGTTACAAAAATTTCAAAAGCACGTGATTTCGGTCGATAAATCTCTCGGCTTTTGGGGTGAACAAACTTGAGTGATCGTTGAACATGCGTCCTTTATATATTTTTCTTCCTCGAAGACGAAGAAACTTTGCTTTCGCTTCATTCGGTAAGAGAGGTCTAAAGTGTACCTTTGCGATTCGTGTTTATGTTACGAAGCTAAGAAATTACGAAATTCGTTAGAAAATACTTTGCTAATACGAGAACAGATGTGTATACAGTTCTGAAACTTTCGCTAGTGACAAAAAATAATTTCGTCAATAAATTAGCTATGACTCCTGCCGTACTAAACGAAAACTAAAAATATGTAGTCGATCCTAAATTACAATATTCACCGGGCTCCCGTTAGCCAAGTGGGCAACGCAATCGACTTCAGTGAAAGCGGTACCGGGTTTGATTCCCGGTGAGGGCCTACGTGCGAAATGACCTAAGCTGTGGAAGCACTTTTAACAATAACACTACAACTACTACTACTACAATATTCTCCATCTTAAGATTATCTCCTCGTAATGCAATCGGAAAACGCTATACGAACAGAAAGAAATCACAAATTGTCATAGTCCGAAACTTTGAGCGAATTCAGAATCTTTTTGCTCGTCTTGAAAAACGCTTGCAAACCAAATTACTCGCAGGCCGAGGTTTCCCTGTATAATTTTCAAACCTGACTTTATCTTTATTTACGAACATTTAATTTTCTAAATTCGGAACCCAAGGATATCCAGATTGAAAATAGTAACATGACACGAACCCAGGTCTCCCACTTTCCGAGCAGGTATTCTAATAGAAAAGGCATAGAACATCTGCCCGGAAAGTGGGACACAAGGGTTTGAGTCCCAGTCATGTCGCTATATTTCACATGTTTAATCTTGGGTTTTAAGGTACACACCTCAAACGGCAAAGTAAACCACCTTATCCTTTCCCTTCTAAAATCGGCTTTATATTTCATTAAGAAATGGTTAATTTTTCTTTTTCACTCAAATACAACTCTCCAACAACAATGAACTAATAACTGTAAGATGTTATTATATTACTAAACGCGATTAGTATCAAGTATAATGTCGTATCCGATGCATCAAAGATAATTTCAATCAAAAAATCCTCCTATGCAAAGCGTAAGCTTATTGAGCAAGATTTTCACTTCGCTAAGTCTTACCGACGCGCCTTATATGACTTCCATAACCTTGTTGCATGACCCTGTTCTAAAGGAGCAATAAGAGAAAGTAGTGAAAAGCACAGAATTACATTACGAAGAATTACACTGGGCACGATGGCTGAATAATCAACAAATCTGTAATTTACGCATTGATTTGTGACGCATTGTGATTTGCGTAAAAATCGCTCTCACTAGCTCATTATTTTCCAGGTTGCTTCGGAAGGTTTCAGGCAAGATTGCTTTGAGAATTTAATATTAAACTAACTTAGGTGGAATATATTGTTATAAAAGACTCGCTCGAAAGAATGGCTTCTTGGACGAACTTCGTCAACCATGCGATCGGATAAAAATAACGCTTTGATGACATTCGTCCTAGTTTGCAGGTCATTCTGGACCCACAAAGATACGACATATTAACTATTAACTTTATTTTCTAATTTTTCCGATTTAAATACTCGTTTCTTTACACTAGGCTATTTCTTTTGGTCACTGCAGCTACGTATTTACTTCTAAACATATATTAGCATCTCTATCCATCAAATAGTCTCCGGTGTAAATAATTTTGTGCGTAAATATATAATATTTAGAATTAGTTATCCTTGATACTTTTCTGGTTCGTGCGTTCTCTCATAAGTAAATTTTGTTATTTTAAATCGCCCTTAATTAAAATAGTGATATCACTATGTATGAATCTAGTGATTGCCTAATAAATAAATATTTATTTATTTATTTATATTTGATTATTTATATTTATTTATTTATATACACTCTTGAAGTGTTGCTAGCGTTATAAATAGAGCAGAAGTACCTCCATAATGTAAATATGGAAGAAGTCATTGGCCTCGTAATATCCCTTATTTATTTCCATCACGAAATGGCTCGGTGCCACAGGTTGGCCACTCCCAAATTTGAAACTCCGCCGCTATATATAAATAAATACGACTACAACTTAGGACCGAATTTACGTCGCGCGACTCTTAGCCAATCTCGCTAATTAAAGAACTTTCTCCGGAGTCACTGGGGCCGGAAGCAAAATCACGAACTACGAGACAAATGTTGAGCCAGGAGATAATACATTCTCTAGTTCTCGAGAAAAGAGCAACCTAGAAGTGCTGTAAACTTCCTCCATTCAACAACTTAACAGGGAAACACCCTAACGTCCGCACCATTTCGATCCACGCTTCAGCTTTTCTCCGGACTACTTAATCGCACTATCAACTTTGCGTTAACAGCGGCATTAAACTAGGACGAACAAAAACTTCCGCGAAACCCCATCCGGGGGAAACTTTTTAACAGCAACCTCAGACCAATTTTCACCAACCTCGCAAGTTTTGATAAACGAATCAAACTTTGCTCTGCCCTCTCCCGCTGCCCTGCGACTGCGCGGATGCTTCCTACGGTTCAAGGTCGTGCTCTGACAACGAAATCTTCCGCAGAGAAGGCAACTAACGGAATGATTACGAAGAGAATTGAATCGCTATGGAGATGATACCTTTGAATAATTTGCTGTTTATTCTGATGCATTTCCGCGCGATACTCGTCGCTTAGTAAATGAAACCCCTGGGCCACAATCTCGAAATTAACCTCCGGAATTTTGATTTACGCTCGAATCACATCAGTTCAACATGTAGATATGATTTTTGCAATCATCTCGCAGAAATAATACAAACTTCACTAATTTTCACCATTAGAAATAAACTCATAATTTTCAGCGACGAATTGGGACGTAAGAAAATAGTCTTAATTGAAAAAAAAAAGTTTTCTACGTATATTAAAACTACTGTTGCGAGGATAAAGTTCTCTCAGTGATTATCAGAAACGAGATATGTAGTAAATGAGAAAGCCTGAGCGAACAGAAGTAAATATCAGTAAACTAAATACATATTTCCCACGGCAGTCTCAGCTCTTTCTACCACTCGTTGGAAAACTTCACACCAACGGGCACTTAAATGATACTAACATAAATATTGTGTTTCCCGGAAAGTTAATACCGGGAAATTCGTGCAGAATCCCTGGTTTTTCGAAGAAAAACCTGAGGTTTTCTAGAAAGATGGAATTTCCCCTTGTGTGAAAAATGGAAGAAAACTGTGGATGCAACTGGCTCCCATTGAATGTATGTAAACAAATACATTTTGAAAATCCGCATGATTTTTCGGGAAATCCAACATCCTTATTCGACAGCAAAATTAAGTTGAACAGATAACATCAATAATAATAATCATGATTCCGTCTTCACACATGGTGAGTATTTTGGTAAAGGTTGACCACTCTACCAATGGACACAGCTTTACGAACACATACGAACAAAACCCTGACCAGGATTCGAACTCGGGACCTCACAGTATTGTAAGGTAAGCACGCTAACCACTGCGCTACCGAGGCCGACAAAATTGAGAGAGAAGTTATATAATTAGCATCTTTTTCAGAATTTTAAATAAATTCGTCTTTTTCATTGTACAAGTTTTGGTATGTTTTCCAGGCTCTTCACATAACCCTTCCCTGGGGATGTTTACTTGCAGTTGAATTGTATCCTGGGTTCACATCTTTTCATGTTTCTTTAGAATTAAGGCTGGCATAAACTAATCCCCATTGTTTCCTTCATTTTTCATTAACTCTTTAATTTAATTATTTCCTCTTATGAATCTTACGCTATGTTATTATACATCACATAGTGGCAAAAACTGAATCTGTATCATTGAAAGCGCTAATTTGTTGATAAAGAAGAATGCTCACTGCCTTTATAGGGATGTACATGATCGACAATATGCTATTATTAATTCATTCCAAATATAAACAGGATTCTTAATCATTCTAAATTCTTAAAGAATGTTTCCCAATGAAGGAGATGCTTCTTCATTACTTTCAAATGAAAAAGTAAAATTACTGCGTATTCCATACTTTTTTCATTTAGTCATAACACAAAGCGTGAGAGCTCGGTATAAAATACGTTATTAAGATTAATTACACTAAAAGTAAATGCCACTTAAGTAATCGGTCATTCTCTAACTAAGAAAAACTTCCATCGGATTATTTCCAGTAAAGTAAATTAAACAAACGTCAATAAGGAAGTATGAAATATGAGATATACGAAAATATCACACAATTACCAATATTCATTCAGCCACTGTTACCAATATACAGCGATACCCTTACAAACCGACATACGAACTTTTTGAGAGACAAACTTTTTCTCGCTCCGTTTTGACCTCTAGATACGACCTTAATTTCGAATCATAAAAAAACGAAAAGATGTAATCGAAAACTGGGTTTCGAGATACAAACTTTTCGAGTTATGAACTTCAAACTGTAAAGAAATAAGTTCTTAAGTCAAGGTACCGCTGAGTATTAATTTTATTTTTCGATTAGCGCGTCGGCACAAAATGCAACTAAATCTTGGAGTAAAACATTTTCTACGATTTTTTGAGGAAAATAAAATCCCTCGCTTAGCAGCTATATGACTATCAAAAGTATTCCACTTATTTCAGCATCTACTCCCGAGGTCCTTACGTAAGCAAATGGGCCTCATTTAAATTAATTTAAAATGTCATGTAAGGAATTGAATCTGCATCTCAACTTAATTAGTTTCAGTAAAGCTCTATTATCTTTACCCTGAGCCGCCTCAACGGTACTCACTGCCGTAACTAATGAATTACAGGTCTACTTGGAGTTGTTCACAAAACAATCCACCGACATTAAACTTTGGCCTCCTAGGTTTGACCCGCTCCACTTAACGCGGAAATAGTATTCAACTGCGAGCCATAACCGAAACAATAGTTTTCGAATAAAACCCACCAACTTTCAAGTGAGACTATTTACCTAAAAGCATCCAATTTCCGCTCATTGGAATTCAATAAGTTTATTTACCTCAATTGTAGACTAAATAAACCTTGTAAATAAAAGAGATTCTTATATTAGCAATTATCTGCAATTAGGGACTTATATGATGCAAGAACACATCAAAGAACCAGAAAAGAATAACCATTTCCAAATATTAATTGGCAATGCAATTTTTTAGCATAATTATTCCATGATCTCTAACGTTTCTCCAAACAGATTTCCACGCTAGTTACTGATCAAATATAAAAACGAGAATATTTATCGCAAATTATTTTCGATGGAGGTTAATTTTTCAGATTAATTTACGGGGGAATCTCCATCAAATGGCCGACCAATGTGAATTTCAACTTATCACAATAAATTCCAAAACTGGTTTCAACAGAAGTCAAACTTTTATCTACACTGGATTGATTAATTTAATTCAAAACTCTGTCTTAATACCAACTATTATACATCGATATGAGCGATTATGCTTTTGGTGTGAAGATAAAAATCAGATTTTAATGATATTGCGATATACCGATACATGAAATCCAATTGAGCTGGCATACAAATTTCCACACCAAAAAATCGGGACAAATATTTACCGAAGGTGATGTTTTATCCCGAAAAAGAGTTTCCCTATAAATATAGTCAGGAAGCCTCCGCATAGTCTTGTGGGTAACGCGTTGAATTTCGATGAAAGAGCTTTCGGGTTCGATTCCCGGAGGGGGCTCATGTGCAAAATGACCTTATCAGTTGGAGTACTTTTAAAATTACCACTATTAAATTTAGTCAGCTGTAAATGGGAAAATATAACCTAAAAAGTTTAATCAAGCAAGAAGTGGAAAAATAAGCTTTTCTCCTCGCATGAGAGATCTTATTCATACGTCAACGTTTTTCGATGAGAAAAATAAAGAATAAATATGTGATTATTGCTTTATCCTTCATATCGTATGTTACGTTTTCTTTTCCGCATATAGCAAAGCATGTATTTCACCATTCCTTTGTAAAAGTAACCTACTGTAACAGCTACCAAAATCTCAGAAGTTTCATACCCTTGGCCAATTTGCAATGCCAATTTCATTCCACACGAACTTGAAATCAGCATTGCCTAAAATTTGGACAAAAATTTCTTTTACTTGATGATTGGAATGGAATATGGTGAATACCTTTGGAAGATGCCTTAAAAACAAACTTCACTTCGTTACCTAAGTAAAAATCGTTGTAATGCAATGAATAAAGCTGAAAAAAGTATGATAATAATAGATGTAAATATAAGAACAAATTTTGTTATGCATAAACTTTAATTGATCTTTTATTCGAAAATATACTATTTTTAAGGACAATATCTTAAATTAATTAGTGTATTTTTTAGCTAGAAGGCAGCTAGCTGTATTGCAATTCTGTATTGTTTTAACTAGGAGATATTTTAAAGTAAAAATGTATCTCTGATACATGAAAATGTATGTATTGCAATAGAATATTGTATAGATAGATGATAGATGTCCTGTAGTAATAAAAAATTTTGCACTATTGTAATTAGCAGTCTATTTTAGTGCATGATTTCACAGCATTATATTGGAATAATTGTAAAATAGTTTACCACCGGAATTTTAGTCCATCTTTTCACGCATGTAACAATAATAATAACAATCGACAATGAAATAGTTGGACGCTTATATTAACACTATGAGACTCTCTGCGACCTGCGAAGTCTTATATAATAATATTTATGGCTAGCACACCACCTCTCTTTTCGATAACGCATTTGGCACCGACAAATAAAAAATAGGTTACCAATAAAGAACGATCTTCAGCCAAGGACTTCTGAATTGCACCATAATGAATAACCGATGCAGAAAGCTGGGTTTTGTGTTCATGGAGTCCGTATTTGAGTTTTGCCGGAGTAGAAGCAAAAGATACAGCATCTTATCTGATGGCGCGTCGTACCTAATGAGCTCATTTCACAAAGGGAATGAGCTTTTTCAACAATAGTAGATACTGATTCACTCCACCACTTACAACGTGGAATAATCTTCGACTCCACATCTGTGTCGGGTCAATATACCGCAACTTAATCTCAAACACGACGCGATTCCAATGCGTGAACGTCAATGTGACGCTCGTAACTCCGAGATATCCTAATCAAATCAAGAGCAGATCCGCGGAGACTAATGAAGCTGGTTATGGACCGTTGAAAGAGGAATTATTACTTGCCGAAGCATTTTATATGGAAATTACAATGGAAATTCGTGCGCTAGTATCAGCAAAGAGGATGATTATAGTACATCTAAGAATACAGCTAATCCAAATGCAAGTTCCGGATGAGTGAATAATTCTCATGACCCTAAAACATATCCTTTAAATCACTTCTCTCTTGAACAAAGGAGAGAAAAATAAAAACGGAGGGAATCAACAGTATCGGAGAATGTTTCGCCGAAGCTTTGAAAAAGGAAAGAATAAAATCAACTTCTAACGCTAGCGTTCGGGTACCGGATACGGCCATTCCCTTGTGATAGCTTTATTTTTCAATCGACTATCTGATTAAATTTATACACGCTGTACCATAACAATAATAAGGCCACTAAATCAAAAAAATTAACTCTCTGACTTTAAAAATAAAAAATCTGCGGAAAAGAAAATTCCACACGCATACTTTACGTTTCCGTACGAAAAAGGTAAAAAAGAATTCTCCTGCAATAACAAAGCTGAGACTGTTTTTCTTGATAAAATACGGCAAATTTAAAAGTCACAAAATGGTTTCAAGTAAGATAATATATGTATACACCACTATTTCAGCCAGATTGCTTCAACGGATTGGCGTATTTAAAGTCGATAAAATAAGTACGAATCGATACAATAAATAGGAATTACAATCCGAACTACGTGTCCACACAAATAGTCGGAATCATGAATATTCTTAAGTGAAATAAAAACCTTTCAAATGCGATTTCAAAAAACGATGCTTCAACGATAAACTAAGAGACATTTGTCTAAAATATAATGAACGCATGAATAAAAAAACCGATAATCTAATCAACAACATGTTTTCCTATTCTACTAGAACCCATTATCATGTAATATTATATATTATTATGATTATCATGTTTTTATATCCTACGATATTTAATTTTTCCTATCCTCTTGGAACGCTCTTCTCATCGGCATTTCATACACCATATTCAAACACCTTTCCCTTTGAAAATAGTTGTAAAATCGCACGGGGAGTGAACTTTCTTTAACAAAATAATTTTACGTTACCAATAATTTTCCTTCTGCTAATTACTTTTCTTTTTCACGAGTACTCGTCAGAGAAAATTTTACTGGCTCCTTTATTACACTTCAGAACGTTAATTCTCCCTGAAATAGTGGTCCAATTCCCCCCTGACACTGAGATTTAACCTCACGAAATCCAAGCAAAGGCATTTCTTCCCTAAAGAAAACCGCTCTAAAAGCAACATCCAAATCCTTGTGACGGTTAAGAGAGAGAGAGAGAGATCCACCTTCATTAAAATCCCGAACGCATTAATCATTCCCTCTCCCTACATTCTTAATCCTATATCCATTCAATAAGATGAACCAAACCACTCAACTATACTTATTCCGCCACGGAGCCCCGCTTGTGAAACCAAGAGCCCCTCGTCATCGATTACTTTCCCACCGATTCCGATGCCCCACGACGTAAAACCATTCTACTACGATTCGCTCGGAAATCCACTCCACAAACGTCCTAATCTCCCGGCGCTAGAGCCTCCTCTCGGAGCGTATAATGTCGTCAATCAATTACACCACCTCGGGAGCGTGGCTGTCTTCGACGCATCTAGCGGTCCAATCAAATTAACCCGTTTGTCGTTGCCTTTGCGACTATTCCCATTTCCCTCTTTCCTGGAGAGAAAGGCGCAAGGGACGGAGGGGAATGGTTTCCCGAAGAATTTCCGACGAGGCAAAAAAGGGCTTTGGAAAGCGTCCAATCTGCGGGCGGAAATGACCCGCGCACGCGATCTTTATGTTCCCCGGTGTTATTTCTCATCGGTTCCAATTTAATGAGGTCTTGCGCGTAAAGCCCCGCTAGATAAAGTAATTCCCTTTTAACTACGCTCTCGGAACGAGATGGAATCGGCTGCGGACTGAATGGAAAACGCTGTCCACAAAAAGAGGAGCTTTCATAAAAGGGGATTTTTACATTAATTCATCGGCGGATTAGCGACTTAAAATTTTCGAGGATAAAAAATGCGGATGATGAAGAGCGGAGGATGAATTCATTTCTCTCGTGAATGTTGTCCGCGGAAGTTGACTAAACATGTCGAGAATGGCATTTAATACCCGCCCCAAGCGCTGATAAAAAATAATCTTGATGCCGCTCGTGAATTCAACGAGACCGATCGATCGGCCAGTTTCGATGATTATTAAGTTGAGTGAACGAAACGTTGGTTATTCTAAAGCTATACAGGATGTCTCAAAAATTGTTATATCATTCGTACTTTTATGATTAAAACGTACGCCTGTCACTTTCATTATTTATAAATGTGCGCTTAATTTATGATCGATTGGATGCGTTGTTGCCTGAACTCGGTCGCGATAAAAATTGCAATGGATATCCACAAAGTTGTTTTTCCAATTTTTTTTGCTAATGCACTTTATTAAATTGGAGAAATGTATTTCAATCGACATCGTCGGCCATGTAGGATCAGGTCCTGCGTCAGAGCTTTTTAGCCTTAAAATTAATTTAAATTAAAACAATTCGTGGTGGTTTTGGTAGTTTGGATGGTCATTATAAAAATATTTTATTAAATATTTTGAATAATGATTTTAACTCTATTAACTCTCATCATAATCTACAGCTTAATTTTTTTAATACCCTTTCCGAGCAAAATCGTATAAGTTGCGATTGTTTAAAGTTTACTTAGTAATTATATTTTTTAATTAATACAAATTATGTAGGCTTTTCACTGAAAGCTTCAGCTGAGGACTATTTCCTCGCACCTCAGTCTGTAATCTCCCTTATGTTTTTTTTTATAATTATAGAAATCCTGTAATTTTGTAAACCTTGCATGTACCATCATTGACTTCAGAGGTTAGATGTAATAGGGGCACACATGGGCTTAACCACGACGAATAAAGAGTGATATAAAAATACATTAGAATTTACTGACAGAAGTATTATGATTTGATAATTACTAGGTCATGGAATATTTTTTTTATTTTCTTTTCCGGAAGTATTATTGTTCTAATTCGATTATCCAGCGTTTTACAATGCACATTTTCCTGATACTAGTAATTTTACGATGATAATTATAAATCATGGATGCGGCAAATTAAAGAGAAACCGTAAAAGGGACTAATGTTTGAGAACAGTGATCGTTAACTAATAGCGAGAGTTCTACAAACATGTCCGATTACATGCATGCAAAGGGGATGTTAATGAAACACAGGAAAGCAAATACAACGCTCTTGTTTTCCATCCCTAAGGTCTCCATGCAATATAAGTTACGCTTCCTAAGATAAACATAACCTTAAATTGAATCAACACATAAGACAAAAAGATCACGTTTGAGGTTTCCTTTTCAGTCTCTTTAACTAATTTACAATGAAGTGATCGTATACATGGCCCATTCTTACTGGTTGCTGAATCACAGGTATTGATTGGTACTGGACGCCGCTTACGACGAAACCTCGAAGGATAACAATCCTATCTCGATCTATGTACACAGCGTAGTGTTTTCGCGAAATGCACACGCCCTACTATTGCTTTCCTTGGAATGAGAGACCCAGTGTTACATTTGAGCCAAGCAGATTTGAAGCATTAGTTTACGACGCAAACCCATGGAACTGTGCATGAATGAAACATGCTGGTTTGCCGCACAATTTGGAGTTGAAGCAAAACCGTGATTATGCAACACGCAAAATGCAGGTAGTGAAATCAAAGGAGGATCCACATTGCAATCAGTTCGTAAAATAGTGTATGCAAAGGTAGCCAATTATTCGAAAAATTTGAATTTGAAATCTTACAACATAATGCTAAGTAGTTGTAGCAGTATTTTTACAAAGCACCTCAGTACCGAAAGCAATGCAGTATGGCATTAAAAAGCAATATCCTATGGAAATGTAAAACAACAAAATCCGAAACCAACTCAGATTATTAACGGGCTGGTATCCCTAAAATTTCATTTTCATTTGAATTCAAATTACTATTTCTGCGAAATGGAAATAAAACAGAAAATTTTCTAACTGCTTCAATTAATCCTCATCGTATATATTTCATAATTTACTTTTTTTCATTCATGTCCACGTTAATGTAATATAATTCAAATCAAAAAAGCAAAAGGTTGATATATAATACATGTATCGAGAATAAAATCCGTAAATTAAAATTCTAACGAGATTTTAAAAACGACTTTTTTAATTGAATCCGAAATTTTTCTCTGAAAACAGATATTCAGTTTTGATAACCAATAAATGCACGCCAATCAAAGTAATTTATCACTCTAATTAGCGGGAAAACAAAACTAAAAATGAGCAGTGAAAATTGCCATTCACTTATCACCAGGTCACAACGTGACCTTTTTACCGAATAAATTAGTAAAACGCGTGCTCTGACCCTGGAATTTAATTAAATTCGGTTAATTGGCTATAGATTTTTAGATATAGGCATGAATTATGGCAAAATTACACATTCCCTAAATTTAAAAGTAATTTACATCATAATATTGAATGTGATTTTCCCTAGAGCTTAACAATAGGTCACGCGTTCTGTAATACTAATTTCCCATTATTATGTCCGGTTTGTTTAACCAAAAAGAAAATTTAATCCAATGAAGTACTGCATTGAAAACATAGTAACTAATTTATTCTCTTATTTACGGATATGTAATTAAATAACATCTCGGAAAATTGTCGTAAACACACTTATTCAACGTCAAGTCATTACGGTAACTTTTTACCAATTTGAGAATTGGTGTTCCTGGCCATTGATTGATCCTGGTTTGCTTTTATTTTTTTTAATTTATGAATTAAGTTACGTTTATATAAGGTTTAATTAATTATATATTTGTCATACAAATGTATATATATACTTGCAATTTTCCTCGGAAATTATCCGAAGTTTCCTTTTCAAGTAAAATTAATTTCGAAAAACGTGTCTACATTTTCCTTCGAATATGCGTATACAGAAGGGCTTTGAATATCACCACCCTTTCAACTTCCATAACACGGTTATTATTACAAATGACGGGTAAGCCGTAAACTAGAAACGGTCGTCCGCGCCGTAACAGAAGGAACGTTCTACTCAAAGTAAATTCCACTGCTCCTGACTCCCATGAATCATGCCATCTCTAGAACGTCCTTCCTGCAGAGCGGAAAATCCCTCCTTGCATCCGCTGACTCTTCCCACACGAGGAATGTGATGAATCGAAGCAAGAGAGCCCCTTTGGCGAACTGAATGCGGCCCCATTTTCCTGGCCCATTCGGCTCCCAAAACCAAATGAACGTCGAAAACACCTCCCCTCCGACTCCCTCTACACACGTCCTCAAGACGCCCGAAACTTGACGCTACTTATGCAGGGAACGTGGTGCAGATGAGTTTGAAGCCCTGTCACACCAACGCTCCCAGCACTGCGCTCGTAAAGTTGCGTAATCAGTGGCGGCAAAGACTTGAAATTCCCTCGGCTATCTCGAACGGAAACACCCCTTATCCTCGACTCCTAAGCCATCATACCTATTAACGAGAAACGTGAGATGGAGAGATAGGTGAAAACTGGGACTGTAGATGAATTGTACGAGGAAATGAAGTGAGTGGTGAGGAGGAAGAGAGAATGGAATTTATCTCCCTCTACCCCTCCTCGGCGTCGGAGGAATTCCGCGCGAAATACAGGGATTGAACCGAGACGGGGTTATCGGGAGATCCTCGAGATTCTGCAGAGGGTATAAAGGGGGAAGTTGTAGGCGCGGAAGTGGTAATCGCGTGAATTAAGCCGACAAAGAGAACATAGAGAGTGAGAAATTGGGACGATGACGAGAGAATGCCCGCAGAAGAGAACAGAAGATATTAATTGAGGCAGTCGGCACGTGCTTAGGACGTGCTAGCGAAGCCATTCTGGAGCAAGGAGTTTAGGAAGCCAAAACTTGGACCGCGTAGTTCCATTCCTAGGAGGAGGCATTATTTCCCGAAATCGACTCCTAAATCTTGTCCTTCACAAGTTACATCTCATACACATGAGTAACAATCACGTTACTGTAGCTTGTTAACAATATTCGCTATCGATAACACTTCCGTACTTTTCTGTCTGGGCATACTTCCATCGCATATAACTCAACAGAACATCCATACCCTTTCACTTTTTTAACTACGTAGTAATACGACCACTCACGTACTCAACTTGAAACACATCGCAACTCAAGAAGATTATCTTAAGGAGATCCTGAAGGAAATGAAAATTACAGTTGTCTGTCAAAGAACACGAATAAAGGGTAAGAATTCATAACTAGTACGCTACCTTCTCGAAGGACCGTGATAAACCCAAGTTGGACTTCATTTCTTAGTCCCCTGAATCCCTTATAACCAGTTCCATTCCTTAGAAGCCCTTCTAGCATAAAATGATCAAAACCAATCTTTATTCATCTTTCTCACGCATATGAGCCCGGAGAAAGGATAAGATGACGTAACGTAACTCTAATTTGACTGGGCAAATTAGAGACCTGGCCTAGAGACGAAGCAATTTAAAAAATACTACCAATCAAACGTGACTCCCTTTTGTATATTTTTTTACAAAAGAATGTTAACAGGAAAGTAATGAATCTGTCCTAAGTAAATTATTGGATACTGTAGTACTCCAAAAATAAGCCTTTAAACTGTATACTTGAAGAGTACATTACAAACAGGAAGAACCGTAAGGTTTCCAGAACAACCAACTCCGCACACTAATGTTGCAGCTTAAGCGATAAGCCGCAGATTAGCGAATGAACTGTAATAGTGCTTCTTACTACCACTACGTAAGCTTATGTTTTAACACAAAAATTTCTGATTTTGCGAGGAATGTTACTTTTAACTCCCTCGAGGAACGGTCTGAAGGAAAATACGCAGAGGCGCGCAAAACAGTTTACGAAATCCTACACTGACGTCATATCCACGAAAATTGAAAGGACTAACTCCTTCGCACAACTCTACTAAAACTTAATAAGTTCGCATCCTTTGCCGAAGGAAAGAGATTTAACGCCTATTTTTATTCCAAATATTCTCAGGAAAAATTTTTGAAAGTTTATTAAACAACGGTTTCCAAATTCGAATGGATTCTCTCGTAAGCGTTTGATATAAAAATGCTTTGATAATTAATAAGGATATCACCAGTTAGTAAGGCATTATATGCAGATATATAATAATCATACGACTTTATTCGAGCAAGGTATAGGCTATCAAGTCTCTTCTTACATCAAACATTTCTTTATATATAGAAGGGATAGCTTGAAAAAAGTGCAGAGAAGAAAACTAATTTGTGGATTAAAAAAAAAACCTGTTTGCACTTACGAAAAAGTACACCACAGCAGGAAAACATACGCAAGAAGATGGGTGTGAAAAACCTGCGAAACCTACCGATAGTTAACTAAGTTTTAAGGAAAAGGCAGGTTAAATCACATCTTAAAAGGAAACATACGGTAATCACTAGGATTTTCCGGATATTTAACAACTCGAACTTATTATACTACATTACTAAATTTAGCAGTATTCTCGGTAATTGATATTCAATCGTTAAAGCGAAACTGAAGTTTAGCTCATTCCGTAACACACTGAAACATAAGCAAACTAAATTATATTACATAATTAATATAACTCACTTTCACCATATCGGTTTGAATTCTATAGAAAGAATACGATTTAATAGAGTAGCCATCATATGCCACCAGATAAACAGGTTGAGGATCAACAGTAACGAGTTGTTCAAACACCAAAAGATTAAAGAAGCATAAGTTTTCTTAGTGCCAATAAATAATTAACTTCTTCAACGTTAATGTTTGCGAATGTTATTAAGTTATTTGGATATTCATTTATTTGCCAGTTTTCTTCTGCAGTCAGGCAACAGTGTGCAGCATTACGGCATTGTGATTGTGGTGTATTTTACTGACTTAACTGAAAGTTTCTTGGTCTACGAGAAGTTTTCATGACCTTTCAACCCGAATTCCAAAGTGAAAATTATCTACAATTATGGCATATCCTCACTTATTCATTCTTTCCGCTTCTGAAATTTCTTACTTAATTATTGCGTCTTATTGCGTGAAAATGATTTGAACACCGCCAATTACTCTGGCTTTGATCTAAAATGTCCTAAATAAACAAAGAGGCAGAGCTAGAGCCGAAATTATGTACATGAATAGAATTGTAATGCAATGGTCTACAAAGACCGGAAGTCGAAGATGATTAATGCAAATGACTCATGAAGGTAAACAGAGGTAAGATAGCGAGGGGAAATGGAATTTTAAATGGCACACAGTTTGGAAAGTAATATCCGAAAGTGTAAAATTTTTAACATTCGCTAAAGTAATATACTTGACCTTCATTTCCCCCTAAATACACTTTCTCGGGTCTGTAAAGCGAAAGCAAATTAAACGGAGCCGTTATTTTAATGTCACAGACATTAAAAGTTTCCTCTGAGTAACGCTCATAAACTTTGAAATAAAAAGTACACAAAAACAGGAGCGTTAAAGTTCGACAGTGTCGTACGGAAACTCGACTGAGAGGATCTAGAATGTTACACGACTTGAAATAAAACGAGAAGCATGAGGACGCACAAGGAAAGAACACTGCAAAACTAAGAGTGAAACGATTTAAGCAAAAACGGAATTCACGGAATGAATCATTTTATATTCATACTCTCATACTGAATGGAACACTTATTTTCAGTTTAAGTTCCCTTAAGAGCAAGACAAAAAGTGTTACACTTCCATTGCTTGGTGGTTATAAGAGCGCACTTCACTCGGACGCCTATTATTAGTAACGGGATGCAGGGTTACAAAAGTTACTTACATTGAAATTCTTTAAAATAACGCAAATTTACGGAGGTTTGATAAATGTTCGAATACAGAAATTTAAATAATGTAGTCCCTTAAAAATACATGAGCTTAAAGGTCATCTTGCCTAAACCTGCGTGTGCAAAATAGGCGAAAATATATCGCTGAAGAACGTCATCTAAACCTAAAAAGATTTTCGAAAAAGAAAATCTACAGGAAAGCAGTCTGATCTATGACACTCGCTTCACTTTCATTTGAAGAAAAAAAATAAGTAAATATTAAACATCACGTATCGTGCTCACATTGGAGAAGCGCCTTCCAACTTTTTGTAGCTTAATTGGAACTTTTAATTTTATACGGAATTTAACTTTGAATTTTATAAATAATGATTCGTGCGATGTTAAAATTGCAGACAATTAACACCCGAAAATGTCCATTTCGAATGCTAGAAAAGAAATATATTTACGGGTTTACCACGGTGAAATCTGAACCGCCCTTACTTGAAATTTTCACCCAAAAAACAAAAAGTAATAACTTCATTGCTCAAGGGGACCTTTATAAGCCTTCCTCACTGTTAAAGTTTCGTTTCTGTGATATTATCACAGCCCACGTACGATTGTCTCATTTAGACCTTTATTCAACATGATAAAGTAAATATTTAACGTCCGAAACTATCATCAATCCACATAAAACAAAACAACAGCCCCGCCTACAAATTTTGCGCGCATTTTCGTATCACCTCAGGCACAATACATTTCCATCCGCATCATCCTTCATTCACAATGATTACCTATCGCAACTGATGCGGAAAATAATAACGAAACGAGAAGAGAACAGATGAGCGGACGGGTGGAACGAAATCAAACGCGTACGTGAAAAGGGGAGCATATTGCGAACGGAAAGAAACACCTGCGCTCCCTGGAGACCTGGCCGAAAGCCGAACTAAGCAGATCCTCTCGAGCGATCGCGGAAACAGCCGAGGTTCGCGCGCACTGAAATAACGACCAATGGCTCGAAAGGGAAGATTAGGGGGAGAACATTCTCCGGGACAAGAAGAGGAACAATCAGTGCCAATTATAATTCTCTTCCGTTGAGATCCATCCCCCGACCCTCACTCAGGATTACGGAAGATTTAATTTCAAATCCTGATAATTGGCGTGTTTTAATTATTTCCGAAGTCGAGTCGAATAAAATGGCGAACGACTTGATTTCCCCTCTCGAAATCGGTAAACGAATTAAGGAGGAAGTTATTTTCTACCGGTGGTGGGAGGAATTAAGATGGGAATTGGGCAACTTCTGCATTAACTCGGGGTTAAATTCTTAGCTTCTGAATGCAAAACTTTACTTTTGACGAGGGAGAAAACGTATTAGTGCGAATCTGAATTTGCGTAATCGAAAAGCCGATTGTGAGATTCACTTTGATCTTCTCGGAGAGATACCGACTGAACTCTGCACCCAAAATAATTGAAACGCTTTTTCATATTACATTCGTAAAATTGGTGGCGTACGATGATCGAGCCCCTTTTGTGTCCTAAAACTCGAGAACCAGAATTTGAACAACTTCGAAACTTTAAAGCTATTATTCACATTTATTATAGCTATTATTTCTCTTTTTCCTGATAACAATTGGAATACTAATCAGGTAGCTTATTAAAAGGTTCGGTGATTTCACACCCTCTGCCATACGCCATACGGCGGCTTGCGAGATACTAATGTAAATGTAAAGCTGTTAAATGTATTCCCTGCGCAGGTAATAGGCTAACTTTTATTAACCTAACAGTCCCCAGTTCGAATCTTTAAGTGTAAAAGCGTTCCCATAACAAATAAAAGTTTATTTTTATCGTTTGCAGACTTTACTTCTTTTAAATTAAAATTATTCTTTTAAAACTAGAAGGGATAGTCTTACAAATTCGAGAAAAGTCCAAAAGAACGGAAATTAAATGTAGATTCAACCAAGTGGGATACCTGGGTTCGAGTGCCAACCATGTCGCTACTTTTCACATCTGTTCATCCTTGGGTTTTAGGAACACCCCTCAATATGCAAAGTCAAACACTTTATCCTTTCCCTTATAAAACGTAAATTCTTAATAAGGTTGTGGAACATTTTTTTCTAATCTACATTTCGAGAATTCTGAAAAAATATGAGCAAATATTTGCTGAAATGTTGAAGTTTTAAACAAGCGGTCTCGCTGACGACCATGCAAATTGTTGTATCCGAGCTCATACCTTTTCAAATTAGAATACATTGGGAGTTTAGACCTACTTAAGTAATTAAAATTAATGGCAAGAATTAATTCTATACTACATGAAGACGAGGCAATTAATTTTACGTTTACAACGATGAATCGCGGAATCAAATTTACGGCAAATTATGAGTTCCTTAATCAGCAAATACTCATATTACAAAGGGCGACTATTATTTTTTGCCTTGTCACGGTCAAAGAGGCAAAAAAAGACAATTAATAGTTCAGGGAGAGAAAAGGAGAAAATGTTTTACGGACTTAAGGTGATTTTTAGCAAAAATTAAGTGCAAGAAGAAAATTCTTCAAAGAATTCTTCAAAGAAGAAAAGAGTTCAACGTTTGGGCTACGGTATGAACTTACATTTGTATACCTTTGTGAGGACTTTATTTGGTCAGTTTCTGCTTCTTTGTTTTCTACTCTCAGCATAAATCCTTCGTTTACATATTCCACATATATATTCAAAAGTGAACGTTTTTCCGTCAACGTGATCTCACAAACGATGAATCGAAAATACGTGGATTTTGTTATTAAAATATTATTGTTGGATAAATGATTATTCCTCCTTCTTATTAGTTACATAAACGATCTAATGTAATGAGAGTACATTAAATCGCAATTAGTACGGTATTTTTATTCCCCTGTTTCCCCTTACATTTGTTCGCCCTCCATTGTTACCAGGATGGCATTGATCTTTTCATACGTTTTTTAAGCGGAGGTTACAAAATATCTTGTATTGACATATGATTATCCCTTTAACAACTACATTTCCATTCCCTCAAGGACAACATTGAAGAATAAACACACGGGTAACCAAGTCTGTCAAAGGCCTGATAACTCGTGTATGTAGGCTTTCACATTATCTATAGCCAACCACGGAATTCGAATTCTTCGGTGGTCGTTTCCCGCAGAGACGAAATTCTCGGCAATTCACTTTCCAAAACAAATTTCAGTAAATTTTTGGAGTTGCACAAAATCACTTCCGATAATACAGAAGCGAACATGCCTATTTTCTACGGCGTTCGCTTCGCCGTTCTGGTTTATTTTAGTTTCGTTCGAATTTCCACCGTGCAAGACGCGGGTGACATTTGGCAGGTGTCTGATTTTGGCCCGAGTATAAATACTTCGTTAGGCTGTTCCGCTTTCATAAACTTAATTTCAGAATCGCGATTTTTACCTATAAGTATAATGAAATCGCCGCGAAGCACGAAATATGCGAATCTGCTTTTGATCTTATGTAAATTCATGCTCATCTCGTGAAATCGACTACATTCGATGAATATCGTTCGTAAGAGCATATCGAGAGAGACGCTCCAGTCCACATTTCTATTGTTTTTCTTCGCGTCTGTTAAGATCTACTTAAAACTTCAAAAAAAACTATGAAACTATCTTCAAATTCAAGTACATACAAATCGAACCTTTAAACAATACTATTCAGTCAAAACCATCCTTGGAACTATTCAAACATATAAGAATATCGTGAAAAATTGTCTCTGTCCAACTTCAGAACTTTTAATAACACAATATTATTCGAATTTTTACTCGAGAGTAGGGATGTAACGGAGCTTCGACTCCGAATCCGAAATGTCGGAAACTCCGGTTCAAATTCACCTCCGGATCCGACTCCGGTTCCGATATTATCAAACCGGAGTTTTAACGGAGTTAAAACTTCGAAGTAAATGAAATTCGGCATTGATAAATACCATCGGGAAATTGTGATTTACCACGGATATTTGGTCTGAGTCAAGTGCTAATGTTTCATTAATAAGTTTGACAGCACACGGAATAACGGTTGACTTC
>KZ308312.1:667188-735351 GCA_000376725.2 Ladona fulva
CGTCTTTATATTTATTTAATTATTAATAATATTTCTTTCGTATTTTACGATGATTAATAAATTTTTATAAAACGGTAAAAAACGTGCATTTTAGAGGTGATATCTCGAGCTATGCGAGAACATTTCTCCGTTGTTCTCATCTAAATGCGTCTTCATATTACACAAGGGCATTAGTTGGTTTTATTATCCATCTCTTAAATTTACAACTACCCAACTCAGTTCGTTTAATATAACTAGCTTACCCCAGGTTTCAATGGAACGCAAAAAATATTCCTTAAGCCGCGGAGTGGCGGACAAGAACTTACGTAACAAATTTTTATTTTCCTTTCTCATTTTCGTCCTTGTATCCGTACCACGGAACGCTACGGAGTTTATATAAAAAGCAGTTTTCGTACTCCCGTAACACAAGGGAAAAACAACTCGTCCGAAGATCTGACCGCTTGAAAATTTCGACTCCATCGATTCTATTAGAGGAGTTTCGATTTTTCTCGCATTATATACAGTTATATAGGGAGTTATTTTTAAAATTCCCGCCGCTGAATACGAGGGACGTATTCATTTTATTGAGTGACACTCAGGGAAACGCTCGTACGCCATGTTATGAAGCTGGAGCAACCGCTTGCTAACGACCTACTTTCGCGACAAGAAATAAAACGGCACGACTCCGGGGCGAGTTATGGTCCGGATTCCGGCTTACTTAAATAGATAATGCATTAAAGCGGTGATAACGTTGTACCCGGGGGCATTTATTAATTGTCTCCACCGCGCCGCCATCTGGCTCTATACGTTTGCCTAGGATTCGTAATTAAACTTCGATATATAGCGCCGCGGTGGTGCATTCGATGAGCGATGGATACACGAGCAATGCCTAATTGCTTCCCGGAAGATTATTTTATAAAGCAGGCGCACTCGCACCTTCGTACGTTCGCGATTATTAATTTTCCTCGTCGAGCACGGAGACTTCATTCGATAAATGAACTCGAAAGCAGGGAGAATAAACCGTAAGAGTGATAATGGAGTAGTAGTGATAAAGAATGCGCCAGTTCGGACGTATGAGCGTCTATTCTTACTCACATTCGGGTCGTTAGAGCTAATTCGAGGCCAAATTAGTGCGAAGGCCGATAAAGCTTTGTCCGCTTTGATTGCAAACATGCCGGAGTTTGTCGAAGCGGAACTCGCCGGATGAAAACATCGGTAGTTTTTACGCTCCCAATTAAGAGATAAACTAGGTGAATCGACCGTGATGGGTAGAGAACGATCCCTTTGAAGAATACCTGACATTCCGAATTCAGTCCTATGTGAATAATATCGAGTCCCTTATATGCATCAAAAGAATGTTTCTCTATGATACGATAACGTTGATTTTCAGAGTTTTCACTTCACCCTGTCTCTTTACAGCTTTTGGATGATTCGTCGGCAACTTTCGGTGCGCATTATTTTCAACTGTGTGTGGAAACTCGTATTAAACCCACGATGCGTGCTTATAAAAGTGCCTTTCCAAACGATGTAGCAACATTTGCACTGATGCCAGTAAAACTGCATTTTTAAAACATTTTTTCTTATGAACATACATACATAGACATAACATACATAGTATTAATTTTTATTCATTAACATGTCTGCCTGTTTGTATTTATAATTTGTATCTACTGTTTTTATCACTTTTATTGTGCCTGTTTGCCACATAGTTTAGATGTTTTGTTCGGTTTATTAATGTTTTCTTTATTTTTCTTGATTTAAGTTAATTTTAGTCAATTATCTTTCGTTATTTGTGTAATATTATTATAATGTTTATTATTATAATGTAAATATTATAATATTTGGCCCAACCTCACCGTAAGAGTAAATAATAAAGATATGTATTCTACATTTCTGTAGGTTGATGTGCCATAATATTCTCTACTGAATGCCATTTTTTCCCTTCCCTGGAACATATCCCACTCTTTATGACATCTAACAAATTTTGTGTTTGTCTTCCCCTCTTCTTTTCCACATGTATTCTACCCTCAGTCACATTCTTTAGTATTTTCTCATGCAATCAATTCGATTCGAGTTCGTGGAACGTCAATTAATAACAGAAAACGTATTCGTATCGTATTCGCATTTTCCACAATGTTACTAATAACGACCGATTCCGGCCTTGTAGTCATCACCAGGTCCTTCAGGCCATCTAAATATGACTGCAAGACCGATTCCAGTCGTTTATTAAAAAATATTATACAAAATGCGAAGTCCTGTTTTCAATTATTTTTTCTTAGAGTAACGTTTAATATTTTTCAATCATTCTGAATGCTGACAAATTTCACATCTCGTTTTGTCCATACATTTCCGCAAATACACATTTTTAAAAAATCGAAGGATTGCTAATGTATTGCTCTCTGAAATTGCTGTTCCCTGGATGTATGAATGACCCCTTTTAATTCTCGTTTTTACCCATCCCATAAATTTCACTTTATGAAAATATAAAAAAATTATTCGTTAATTTAATATTTATCACAGAAAAGGTTTTCGCTAAATTACATACTTAATCAAAGAAATTACAAAATAATAACCCACCCTCAATTTAATTAAACGAGTGGAATCAAAACTTTTGAGATTAAAAATTATTGATTTTATCTAATGTAAATTAATGACTATGGCATCTTCCGGAATATGTAATATGCAAAATGTCCGAATTGGAAAAGAAATTGTAGATATGAACGGAACGCAAATGTACTACATAGGGTGGTATGGGAAAATTTGAGTTGACTCAAATTTCATAGACATAATTATCAATATTGGATCAGACTACTTTATTAAGTCTGGATGAGCATATTTTCCGGGCGCCCAATTAAATTAAATCCTCCTGCCTTGGGTCGATGAATTCAATATCGTTTTAATATCTTCCATTTCGACTCCAAATATGCCCACCCTTCGTTTGAACACGGGAATGCAGGTAAATATCTCCTTCAATTCAGGGAAAATTAATAAGGAGTCTTGGAATTGTTTGTTTTTAAACAAACTATAACTGTTACTGAAACATTGTTTAGAAAAACCTTGTGCACAACCGAAAATTAGAATACCTAAATGCTAAACAATATGTATTATTTTATAAAATGGACATTAAATCTGGGATTGTAGAAACAATGAAACGTGAAACTTACGAAGCAAATCGTAACTGACCACGAGTGCAATTATGCAACTTTTGTAACTGGTGATATCTCCGAAATTCACGATAAATCCGCCGTCTTTACATGAATTTACTTGTATTCGTCATGTAAACATGGCATTCCCGGCATGGTATTCCTGCTGAAATATTTTCCCGCTAACGATTCCTTGGGCATTTTAGTGATAATAAAACAACTAACCTGAGTCTAGATTTTGGTAAATCCCCGGGAATATGCATAGAAAATGCAACGGTTTAGCTAAAGTTATTCGAGAGAATCGAATTCACAATTTTGCATAAAAAATAAATATAAAATCTGAAAGATACAAAAAATACGCAAATAAAAATCAACAAAATGAATTTATTATCATAATAAATCAGTGTTATTTCATATTTTATACAAAAGCACTGATGCGACTAACTACTTCTATGATCATCAAGGACGATTTGTTCTTTAACGCTTCCAGCTGTTTAAGCTGGAGGGAATCGCGCACAACGAGGTACACGTACGAAACAACCAACCAAAGTTATCAAATTAAATATTGTAGGCATTACGCTAGAAACCTCTCTTTTATGAACTTACATCAGCTTACATCGTTTCCATCAGAAATTTTCCCATGGAACAGAAAATTCTTCATGCAATCCTTTCTTGATTAACGAAATATTATACATTTGTCATATAGAATAGAGGGCAACCGATCTCCAATTTACTTCTGCTGAAAATGGCATTCATTATAGGCAATCCTACTGAATGCAATTAAAAATGCTATTCATTGGAAACAATGTACTGCACTTGTCACGAAGCACTGGCACGAAGTTTCCCGCAAATAGAATTATCGCTCGGTGAAGAAAACATCCAAAGACATCCTCACTCCTTATCTTGCCTAGTCGCCTCATCCCCTCTCTAATCGTTGCATAGATAACTATGAATGGGTTGAGAATGCAACCAACCATCGTAGCGATGACTGTACGGAGTGACAGAAAAGGAACCGTGCTGTGAAGCTTATTTATGGAGAAGTATTCAAGTAGAGACCAAAAGAATGCCATTAATCACCATCATGTCTAATTAGCTCTCATAACATAATGGTCATGAGCAAAAAAGATGCATGTTCCTCTATCCCATACCAGAATACGAATAAAACATGTTCTATTCATCAACATATAGCAGCAAGAACTAATATGAAATAAAAAACGGCTTTATTTTGGGCGAAATTGAGACAAAGTATCCTCTTCCATTTCCATCGTCAATGCAACTTAGATCTAATTAATAAAAAATCATAGAAGGTAATAAAATCAATGGGAATAGAATACTTGGATTAAAAAGTGAAGATTAGAAAAAAGTATCCACAGCTTGGAAAAGATCCGCAAAGGAAGGGAGCGTGAAAAACCTACACAAACCAACTGACAGTAATACCTAAAAGAGAGTGAAGCAAATACCCTTATAGCCTGGAAATGAAAAGAGGGGGGTTGAGGACAAATACCCTTGTATATCATCACAATGTATACCCTTGTGAACGTGGCATTAGTGGTTTTCCCGGCAAAAACTCTACATCTTATTGGTTCGAAATGTCTAGAAAACGAGATGGCCTTCTGAATACAGCGCAAATTGATAAACCAACTCCGAAGAAAAACAAGCCAGTAGTAAAAACTTTCGCAGTGAGAAATTCCCTCTTCGCCTTTCGCGGGTTCTAATCCTATTTGCCGGCGCATGATGTCGAAGAACTTTCCACCCGCGTTCCTCAGGTTCCGCCTTATGGAAGCCCTTTCTATAGAAAAAAAACAATATCAAACACTATTTCATTTCGAGCGTTTCCAGCTAGCGCAGATTCCCGCCTAGTACAAGTATTGAGGTAACTCCAATTATTCTTACCAATACAAAATTTTTTTTACGAATACGAGCCAACGAGCTAGTCATATTTTAACATGAAAAACTCCTATATAGACCTATGTGCGTCATAGTATAACCATCCATAAAATGGTCAACTCATGTGAATAATTTGATAAGTTGACTTAGTAAAGTTTTATATCCGTGAAGGTTTTTAAGAATCAGTGCAGGTTCGAAGATAATAAAATGTGAGTACTTTACCAATTTCCATAGTGTGATATGTTGTGTTATAACTTTCTGGGGTGCCTCGGAAGATGTATTTGAAGTACAGAAATGTGCTATAAGAACAATTCTTAGCTTAAAGCTATAGGATTTCTGCATAACTTACATTAAAGCGCTCAAAATTATACCAATTCCCTCCATTTATCTATTCCAAACTATTCTCAACATTAAGAATAACACAGGTTCTATCACTCCCAATTCAAATACACATCGCTATCAAGTAAGATCTGAAAATGACATTCACAAAGGAAAATATAATAATTGAATAAGAAAGGAGCATTTCATGTTTGATTGAAATTATACAATAAATTGCCTCAGTCTATTAAAAATATGGTAGATATATTAAAGTATTTAATAGGAAACTAAAGCAGTATTAATACTGAAGGATATTTTTATTCAGTAAATGAGTACATAGATTTCGTACATAAAAAGAAGAATCGATTTATAAAATGCTATGCCTTATTTTGTCGATGAAATTTGATTTTGTCATGACGTCGTTACGTATCCTTTTGAGCGATATATTCAATGATATTGTATTCTGTATCAAAAATTTACTCTATATCTATTATTTCTGTAGGTAGTCTAAGGTTGTATGAATTACTTCTTCTGATAAATCCATGCAAGTTGTACTTTTCCTGCGGATAATAAACTATAAAATAGAATACTCTCTGACTGACGAAAGCAATCATAGAAAATTTTCAATTACTACCAAGGGGCTCGAAATTCTGAAACATTACTCTCGCGATCCTTCTCAGTCTCGTGGAGTAATTAGATGAAAGAGATCTCTCCGCGATTAATCCCAAAGACAGACGTCTAATTAAAGAAGATTAATATCTAATTAAGTCGATCGGATCGAACCTTGATTTATTCAAGAAGGGCTCTGTTTGCCCGAAACGCGTGGAATTAGTGCGGAGAACGATTCATCTTCGACACTAATGACACAACACTAGAAACTGTCGTAGGACTTAGCGACAGAAATTCCGGATGAGGCACCGGATTCTTTCTCTGTTGCCACCTCGGCTACACCCGTATATAACACGATACCGAATGAGGAGAGCCCCAAAGTTTACACGCCCAATCCCAAATTAATAGACCAGAAACTCAAATTTATATTCCCCTGACATCTTCAGGGATAAACACGAGAGCTCTCGGGGTAGCGGAACGAACCCTGAAAGTAACAGCTAGGGGTACGAGCGCGCTGATAAGGCACACAAAACGACGAATTCCACTCCGTGTTTGCAACGGGAATGACGAATGAGGCGTCCTCTCCGGAACACCCCCTGAGGGAGGCGGGCGCCAAATTGTTAGCCCAAATTGCGAGGGTGGATCAAAACCCCTCAAAAACCCTACCATGGGAAAACAATGGAAGCAAACCCACCACTTTAACCCCACCGAAGTGAATGGGTGACGGGATGGACTAAAATGTGTAGCGCTAAAACCTTCCCAAACTCCCCTAAAACCCTACAGACGCACACCTCTCCCGACGATGAAGTTTTCCTCAACTACCGTGGAAAAGATAACAGAATTCCGCCCCGAACCTCCTCCCGTGGACTAACAAAACGATTTCCATTCCGCATCTTCGAAGACTTGTAGCTACGGTCCGATTGCTTGGTTATGCATGCTTGCTCGGGACGTTAAGGAAAGATATTACCTTGGTAGGGCGCCATACGGCAAATAAATTGAATTTCGGATGCATGAACGTCTTCGGCGGGGGCGGGGCACGTTTCTCCTTCTCTCTTGATTAGGGTAGGCTTGTAGCGACGAAGGATCGCATTCGTTGGTGTGACGAGGGGAAATCACGCGGAAAATTACGCCACAATGTGTAATCAGGAGCGAAGGGCTGAATTACGCGGAGTGCGAGATGCGCGGATTTTGCGAGGTGAAAAAATTGACGAATGAATTTGTCTTCGGGAATTCCCCGAAGTTTGCGACAAGACGGTGATTAACCTTCCGTAAATATCACTCGGGGAGCTGACGAATGAGCGAATCAGCTCAGTCGAATGTGATGTTTGCCTTTGCGAAAACAGACTTCGAATTTCAAAACAAATTTAATCGCGCGAGCATCTTTTAATCCGGATAATATCCCTCGTGTTGTGAGAGGAACGGAAATTAGCTTCTCTATTGAATGGTTTGACTTTGGCAAATGAGGCCGAATTTCAAATAAACTCAAATTTGGGCTGAACCTGACGTGGAAAATATAAACAGAAGAAATATTAACGTTTTTAACCTACCGACACGACTTACAGTTTAAGAGTAACATTCGTTAATCTCAAGATAAAAACTTACTGGAAAATAAAAAAACGGAACCAGAAAAAACGCTTAAATCACAACATCTAAGCTTCAATGCGGCTTGAAATAAATAAAATATATAAATTCAAAAACACCATACCGCTAACGAAATTTTCTAAACTAAAATCAACAATTACGATTAACTTGAGTTCCATAGGAAGGATATTGAGCTGGAAAATCATGAAACTAAAAGATAAAGAAACAAATAGAAGACGGAATGAAATTCTTTTATTATTTAATACAAACAGATCACAATTTAGTCGGCTTCATCATTTAAGTTCAGAAAATAGCGGGCAAAAATAAAAAACGTAACGAATTAACAAAATATAACCACAGATCCTATGAATATAAATTTGATTTGCCGTTCCCAATATCTCTATTGACAGCATGAAAATAACGATTCGTTAATTACTTTTTATACCGTTTCCATGAACGTTAATCAACATTGGGTAGTTATATAAATTCGATTTATCGCGCGCAAAATAATTAGCATTCGATTTCGTTTTATTTTTCTCGGATTAAAAGGAATTAATTTAACTCGATTCGATTTGATAATGATAATTGCAATGTTACGAAAATACCCACCTCACAAATTGCTTCTTTTAATCTGTGCTAACTCGCAGCAAATGCATTGCCGATGGTCTTGCTTCAAGTTGCTTGTTCAACAAGTTTCGGTTATTGAAAACTTGATAGTGGTATCAATCGAGATAAATTTCGAGTCGTAATTTTCCTAAATTGTACAAATAAATAAAAGGCTGGACTTGAGACGACCATCATGCTACAGAATGAGCAATCGAAGAGATACGTTTCATTGATTTTAGGTTAACTACTGCGAGAAGCGTGTTTTCGGATCATTAAAGAAGGCTTAGATAATTGATCCGTAATTTCGGTCATTACCGCTTCACCTGACACCCTATCCAATAAGATACCGCCATTAACGTCTACCTGCTACCATCCAACAACCAATTTCCGCAAAGAGGAGACCACTTACCGATAGCAGAAACATCATGGACGGTAATATGAATATTCTGAAATCATATTTTGCGTTGTATGGAATAGAAAATTAAATTATTTAAATTAATTATCATCCAGTGAAGATAATCCAGTAATAACTGAAACGAATAAACTATAACACAGAAATTTAAATTCGACCAATTAGGGTGAGATGGATATACGTTTAGTTCATGAAATATTTCCTTTTTTCTATACTAATAGGTTCTGCTAGCACATCTTGATCAATGAAATATTTATTATTCGTCTTTTGGTAAGGGATAGAGAAAAATACAACTTTTATTTCATTTTGTCTCAGTTTTGTTTATAGTTGTGATGATACCAAAGCTACTGAGGTATGATTTATGCTGAATAATGGCATTAATTAAGGTTTCTCCTTATGCAAAGTTACGAAAAGTGTTTCTCGTCGAGTCATTGTGCCTCACTAACGAGGGCTTGTTCCGATTCTAAAATTTTGGCTCAGTGAGAAAAGCAACTACCTCACTCCTCATCTTGCATAGTAATCCTCATTTTCCTCTCGTAGCTCTTCGTTCGTTACAGACAGATATACTAATTGGGAGCCACGTTTTTTCTGTGATTCTTCAGGTTCTTCGGAAATATGAACGCAACACTTCTTATTATCTGACATTTAATTGCAATATTTTTAGAAAACATTAAAATATTTGGAGGAAGAATTCCATGCAAATTAGAGTCCATTAATACCTCAGAAACAAATTCTTAGAAGTTCGAGTTACTAAGGCCAGTTAATACGCATACAATACAGCGAAGACCATTAAATATGATTAACAAACTGGATTTGACGTAAATAATAAACTCTTTCTTTCAGAAAGAAAACATAGTTTATAAATAAAATAACATCGTAAGGATAAATAGAGAACGCAAGTAACACATGAAAAATATTCATTGATTAAACGGTTGAAATACAGGAAGGACCAAACTGAGCCATAAAACATTAATTTACTAACAACCCACCAAAGAACCTATATATAACTTAAAAACAGAAACACCGTATAAAATTAAACGAATGACATAATGACCGAAAAGAGACCGAAGAGACCGAATGACCGAAAAGAGATGCCTCTTTTTTCCAGCCAGATAAGAGCATCATTAAATATCTCTTAACATTGACCGAGAGACTATAAAGTATGACAACAAGAATTATCCGAAAAATGCTAGATAACCCATATCCGACGGATTTAGACCGACCCCGCATTTAGAACGACCTTCAATATCCGAAAGCACGCAAAAGAAAAAGGCCCACGCTGAGATAAGGCGATTTAAACACTAAGAGCTCAGTTGAGACAAAAATATTTTTTTAAGATGGCAGTCTTCGTTAATGATCACGAGATCTTTTAACGGACAAATTAGCAACGTATTTTGAGCGTTGAACGTGTAATATCCTTGCACGTATGAAGTAGACTGCTAAGAAGTATTTGAATAAAAGAAAATTTTATGACGTAACAACGACGTACGTCTATACCTATAAGAACAGAAACGAAAAGGAAATTCAGAATATCATACATTGATGAGTATAATACCATTCAAGTTAAGGAAAATGAGTCAATGGTGATCACATTTAGGCAAAAACAAATTAACACTGAATTAATGTTATCACGAGTGCGATAACCAGCTTTCTGGTGAACAACTTTATATTGAAACCTAACGACGAAAGCTTCATGCCGAGGAATTTCATTACGGGGAGTTATCTGAAATTGGACGGTAAATTTTTCCAAAAATTTTCAACATCATTCTCACTGTCACGTGAAACGGATGCAAATTATTCTCGGCTACTCATGAACGACGTGTTTGGAAAGTACAAAAATAACTGAGTTTTCAAGAACATTCAGTCCAAATCCAAGAATAAGGCCCAGTATAAAATGTATACTTAAACAGGACTTAAAGTTCACTGTAGGGCCCAGTATCCTAATGTTTTGTTTGAGTTATAGATTATAGTTAATCTCCTATAGACAATATAGCAAGTAGATTATAATCTTCACTGTAACTCGAACAAAACATTATAATACACAGCCCTAAAGTGAATTTTAAAGTCCAGTTTAAGTCTGAATTATAATAATAGGCCTATATACCATTCTTTTGCTTAATATCGTTACTTTTATTATGACGCTTTGAAGAAAAGTTAAAAAATATAATGGATTCAAAATATAACAGCAATAAATACTTCCGTTAAAATCAACACACGTGACGTGACGGATAAGAATCCTAATAATTTAATAAACAGAATAATTTCCACTTGAGTTTTATAGTGTTTGAACCTACCAGCAAGCAATAAGCCTTAATAACCTTTTAATCGAACAATAAATCAAATTTGACACAAATCGACTGAAACTGCTACTTCATCGCAGTATAAAATTTCAGACAACATATTTTAATAGATATAAAACCGTAGATGGAGAAACTGTCTCAGAACCACAGACGCGATAATATTTGCCATTCCTAGCCGTGCGGTAGTCCCTTCGTATCCCTCGGTGCCATTTACATCGCCAATAATTCCCATTCCCCGCTCAAAAGCCACAAACCCCTTCCGCTCTCCGAATTATTAGGAGCGATTCAGTTCCACAAGTTTGCCGATTTCGTCACTGGTTAAACTCTGTCTTCGAGTCCACGAATACCCAAATGGAATAGCCAATGAGTGGGAAGCGGTCGCATAGCCGAGTAAATTGCTTACGGCGACAGAGGTCCTCTTATCTCCTATTTTGCATTATCACTTCCGTTACGTACCCTTTACAGACCAGTCAATCCCACACTCGGCCGAAAGGTAATCACGACCGCATACTCAAAGCGCCGTTGCGCACCAAAAGAATGTCTCTCCGAACATGGCGTAAGATAGATTAAAAAGAAGGGTTCCATTCGCAGAAAACCACCGTTCGAGCATCGATCGAGCCAAGATCGATGACTTGCACCAACATGATTGAAGAGAGCGTGCGATAATTCGAAATTGGCAGCTCATGGATCGATAATCGATAGTCGATAACTCAGGAGTCGCTCACAGGAGTGTCGATAGCAGAAACATCGATAGTTCGCCATGTAGATTTGTGGAGGCTCATTGACTAACAAAATGAGAAATGCTGGAAATGTTCGATTCCAACCACTATGCGTACGGCTCATTTTTCTTCTGCGTCTGAACTAAAATGTTCACAGCTATGAAAAAAATTTTCAGTTATAAAAACGCTTGAATATAAAAAAACGAGCTAAAAATTCCGTTCCTTGTAAAGAAATCAGAACTCAAAGGTAAAAATGCAATAGACTGTTTTGATTCATAAACATACAAGAAAACTAGCTCAGCCAATAGCAAGGTTAATTCAGGACCAAACAGGTCTTAAATGGGCTCACTTAAGTCTAATGAGATCACTTTTACAATTAACCTTATATAAACTCACATTATAAACAATTCCCTAACCAGGATTCGAACCCGGTATCATAGAATTGCTAGGCTATCACGCCATGGTACATACGATGCAAACAAGAGCGTAACAAATCCGATTACTGCTTTAGATTAATTATTTTATTTCCTTTCAACTGACACAGCTTAACGTTCTGAAAATGATTTATTTCGCCATTATAGCTAATTGAAACTGGTTCAATTGTTAGAAAAAATACTATCCCTTTTTCTACTTCCTACCCCTCCGTTGAATTAGAACTCGATAAAAATGTTACTGGCGTAACGAAAACAAAACTAGTAAATTATTTCCTTTGCCATCGGTACAGCAACTTCTATGAAAATGTACATCGTTGAATCGGTACAAAGAGAAGTGAACAATTAATATAAGGGAACGATAACGGAAAAAGTAAGTTATTAAGTTGAAAACTGTAAGAACTAAGGGATCTGAAGTCAAGAGTGTACTTTTAAAATGAAATACAATCTTTAATGATCCTAGAAACGAACCAGAGATTCCAGAAAGTGCTAAGTACAAGAAAAATTAGCCAACAATTGTGGGAAAACAAAACGGAATTATCTCAACAAAAAGGGTGAAAGGTAATTTTGCACAATAAGGTGTGTGCCTAAGAATATTCCCAAGGAGAAACATGGACAAAAAAAAGTCTGACAGGACCGTGATTCGAACCCGGATCCTCAACTTTCCGGGTGACTGCTCTAACCAATTGAGTTCGTCCCGGTCCAGTGATTCTTTTTCGTGTCCGTTTCTCCTAGGAAATACGGCATGAACCGTTGATTTCATAAGTTTTAAAACTTCTCTTACGCGAACTTAAGGCTAAACCAAACAGTTACTGAACGAGTGTTTAACCAACTGGTATACATAGTTAATAACGAGAAAATAGGTGAGAAGAGAGAGCCCGCGTACTCAAAAAGTTAGGGTAAATATTTAGAAGATAGTTAACCAAAGTGAGAAGACGCACCATGGCAGTCTAAGGAGCCATTCGGTTAACCGAACCGCAAATTCAAACTCCGGTGAGCGAAGCGCTCCGGAACGAGGTTTCAACCCGTTCACCAAACATCATCCTCATCTTTCCCCAACCCCCTCGTCTCCCATACGCGGACCGCAATCACAGTCCCCGATTCCCCATCACGAGCCACATCCGAAAGAAATGATCCCCGGACAAAAAGTCATAAACCGAACGGCGAGAGGGGATAGCAGAGAGACAAAGAGACTCGAATACAGTCCTCTTGATCTCGACTATCCATTATGGAGTATTCATGCAAATTCGAGCGACAGGACCGCAGGCAATAATCCTGAGAGAAGGAGAAATCCCGCCCTTTCAAACTTGGAGCAAAACTTCCACCCATTCAGCGGAAAACGGAGAGAAGAGATGAGGGTGGAAAACGGGCGGGGAAGTGTGCCAAACAGTTTCACACGGCCGTATCGATTCCTCCTATCCGCAAGGACTTCTTACAGACACGCGATTGACGTACGCATGCGCAGCATCATCTCGCTCTCGACGCTGTTACAACGACCAACTAACGCGACTCTACCAACTTTTCTTTTAGTTTTGCGATGATTTATGCAATAAACCCCTCTCCGGCGCTCGGCTCTCTTTTAAGGATAAACTTTTGCTTCTACCAAAGTTGTAGCGGAGTTTTGAGATGGATCGATATTTTTTCCCGCATTCGAGAGCGAAAATCGTTACGGCAGCGAACGGAACGGGGAGAAAAAACTCGAAAACTAAGTTTAAAGAAGGACAAAGTGAGCTACGAGACCAATTTCTATTCAAAGGTCACACTATCTGATCTCACTCGGGTACGTTATACAAATCCTGCATGCATAACATCGCAGAATGAGTGAATATGCTGAAAATGTAAGGAATTCTCTCCTTAGAAACAGACTCTTTCAAAAATTACGCTTAAAGTATACTATAATAATAAAATTCTTTTAATACAAACCATTTACAAGCATATATATTGATTTATTTATATTTCCTGGGATCCTACGTAGATGATCGAGTATTTTTTTATTTTTCTCTCGGTACATGATAGAGGGAAATGTATATTTCACCTACTTTTGTATCAGTTTTGTTCTTGGAAGGATAATACAAAAGTTACTGGGCCATTAATTACGCTGCGTATTGGTATCCATTGTTTACTCCTTTCCTAAGAATAGTCATGGGGCTATTGTACTACACTTATGTGAACGTTTTCCACTGACAGAACTGATCCAGTGAAGAAAGCAAGAGCAAACAACCTCACTTTTCATCTTTTCCTGTCGCCACATGCCCTCTCACAAGGTTTTCATAAAATGGTGGAGGGCATGAAAATATAGCCAAGGTTCGGTTTGATACACATGCGCATACGTACATATCTTGGGAAGTAAATATCATCATCAGTTAACCCAAACATCACCAAAGTTCATTTTATCCTCATGTTTAGTAAGCATCAACATCGGCAAACTTAAACGACTTATAACCCAGTAAACTTCCGGTGTATCAAATGTATACATACAGGTGCCAAACTAAGCTATATAAAGTTAGGGACGCATATAAATCTCTTTATTGCATATTGTCAGTTTTAGTTAATTTCCTTTAAAACAATATCTTATACAAACACACCAAAGTTTCAAATATACGAGAGGAGATGATGTCATAGCACGTTATCCTCCGAATTACGGTCAACTAGATATCCTCAAGAAGGTGCGCCGTATAAATTAATAACGGCGCGCCTGATTAATGGACTGTTCAAGAACTTCTGTTACGTCAACAACTTTCTTATCTCCTCAACCTTTCGTGACAACGCAATCAATGAAAGCCGAGATAGAACATGTTGCTGAGAAAGTTTCCTTTTTATGCCCTGGAGGCACTGAAGAAGCGATAAAAATAATGCTCTCTCTTCGCGACATTGCGGTCTCTATACTAAGCTTAACCCTTGTGTAGGCACCCGACTTTACCTACGTTGTTGGGCACCCGGGGTACCCGGGTACCCACCTCTTTAGATCTCATTTTTGAACAGATTTGTAAAGGAATTCGTTCTCTGAACATTTTATTCAATAAATAGATATGTTATGAAGGTATTAAAGTCATTTTTATATCATTTGACCGGTTAGAACATCTACAATTAACAAAATCAGAAAGGTATGTTTATTCTTCGGTTCTTGACGCCTGAATTCCTTTTTTTTTCATTAAAAACTCAAATTTGAAGTCATGTAAAATTTAAAGTAGAAATTGCACAAAAAAACAATTTACACCAACGTATAGTACGTTCTATCGTGCATGTAATCATAAAAGCTAATCATTTCTGTTTTCATAACATTTGGTATTTTTCATAGATAGAGCGGAAAAAGTGCCCATTTTTACGAGCTGTTTCACGGAGTGCTCTTTTTGAACGTTTGTTCTTCAAATGCTATTAATTCAATCACAAAGATATTTTGATAAAATATTAATACGCTTATTGTTCATTAAAATACGAAGTTTCAGAGTATTTGTGTCAAACGATAAAAAGTTGTTGTCGATTTTGTGAAACAACTTTTTCTCGGAAATGGATAGCCGTAGAAGTACAAAATTGAGTTCGTTAGAAAGATTTCGAAATGAGTTTTCAGGGTAAATAATTATCGTTCACTACAAGTTAGCGGATTTTTGTATACGAATTTATATTTAACGCCGGGATTCGGAACTGTTGAGCGGTGTTGCCGTGTTGAAGTCTTCGGGAGTTCCTAACGTCAAACAATTCCCTTCACCCTATCTCTCCAGGCGTGCTCTTTCTTTGTCTCGTTTTTCAGCTGCGATAACATCGTTTTATCTGAAAAAATCAGTTAAAGTACTAACACCTCAAATTCACCCGAGCACCTTCAGTTAAGCTTTAATAATATTGCTGTACTCTCTGTGTGCTAGTTTTTCGTTAGCTTGTATAGGGCAATATATGTTGCATAATATCTGTAACAATGATAATTTTTACGAAGAATTTTTATTCACAACAATCGTTACAGCCAAAATTCAGAGAAAAAAGCCAAATAGGCTTTTTTCTCTGAATCTCCCAATCTGAATTGAATATCCAACCTTTTAAACTTTTGTCGAAACACTGAGTGAAACCAGAATTTTTCAACGAAACCATTACATAAATCATACATGCAAGTAGTATCTTACCATAAAAAATCAGCTCTCGATAATTCCTCCATTTCTTCGAAGTATTTAATGTAGCACTTATTTTACCAATAAATTATTGTTCTTCAAATAGTCTTTGTACGAAAAAATTCTAAGAAAAAAGAAAGTGACACTATGTTTTATGTATTCTACATAAACCTGTGAAGCGTTCGGCTCACTCAGTAATTTAGCGACCAGAAGAAAGCCAGCAGTGGCACTGAAGCACAGATGTTCAGTTTCTACGAAACATAAGGGTAAGAAAGATGATCAATAAGATAAGATAATAAGGAAAAATACGAAACGTAATTGATATGATTAGGCGTAGCTTCGCAGTCCATGGCGATAGAAAGAAAGCATCTCTGAGGGACGGAGTGTTCAAAAGCTCGAGATGCAATCCGACAACACTGCTGCACAGTTGCGAATCCCGGCGTTAAATATAAATTCGTATAAAAAAATCCGCTAACTTGTAGTGAACGATAATTATTTACCGTGAAAACTCATTTCAAAATCTTTCTAACGAACCCAATTTTGTACTTCTACGGCTATCCATTTCCGAGAAAAAGTTGTGTCACAAAATCGACAACAACTTTTTATCGTTTGACACAAATACTCTGAAACTTCGTATTTTAATGAACAATAAGCGTATTAATGTTTTATCAAAATATCTTTGTGATTGAAGTAATAGCATTTGAAGAACAAACGTTCAAAAAGAGCACTCCGTGAAACAGCTCGTAAAAATTGACACTTTTCCGTTCCATCTATGATAAATACCAAATGTTATGAAAACAGAAATGATTAGCCTATATGGTTACACGCGCGATAGAACGTACTAAACGTTGTTGTCACTTGTTTCTTTGTGCAATTTCTACTTTAACTTTTATACGACTCCAAAGTTGAGCCTCCGTAACAAAAAAGCCGATATTTCGCGTGACTGACGCTGGCCATTATACGGAAGTAAGAAACATACCTTTCTATTTTTATTCATAGTAAAAGTTCTAACCGTTCAATTGTTATAGAAATGGCTTTAATATATTCAGAAAATGTCTATTTATTGAATAAAGTTTTCAAGGAACGAATTCCAACGCATATGTGTCAGAAAATGAGAAGGAAATTTCAGGTGGGTACCCGGGTACCCCGGGTGCCCCCAAGACGTATGTGAACTTTTAATGCTTTTATTTAAGCAGTTAATTTAGTTAACGTATTTATAATGGTAGTATTTACTAGGGATTCAGGTAGATAACGACGATCTGAAGCATCAAAGCGATATCTTTCTAAATAATCAACGTACAAGCAAAAATATACCTTAGTGGGTACCCGGGTACCCGGGTGCCTACACAAGGGTTAAGTACGACTAAATCAATGCACCAGCAGAGGATAAAAAAAAAGTGAAACATACGATTCCGAAATGGTATTCATTCGAAGTCTAGACATCTCTCAAATCTTTTCACTGAAATTGATTTTTAAAATAGAACTCGGATGATGCTGACCCAAATACCTCTTAGCAGAGTACAAAAGATCTAGGTTCTTGATAGCTTAAGTGCATGCCAAATTTTTAAACCGGTAAATATAAACTTTGTACCACTTGAATTTTTTACGACACCATTCAAATTTTAATACATCCTACTAGAGAGTATATTCATTCTATGGAAGAACAAGCATACACTTTGTTTCCATTGAATACCAAACCAAAAAATCCAAATGCTCCTTTAAAACTATCAACGACAGAAAGTTTGAATATGAATGTCCATTGACTTTCATCATACTCGAGTTATCGACTTATTCGCGAAATTATTTTTTGGCGCTATATACAGGAGATATTAAAGTAATATTATGTAAAAAGAATACGCCATTCATTGAAGAACCTTCGACTGAATTCGTTCGGGGATGATGGTACAATCACCGGGCCCCTGGATATGCAAATGGTTAGGGTATTCGCCTGTGGTGCAAGCGGTCCCGGATTCGATTCCAGGTGTGGCCCCACATTTAACAGCGGTGCAAAACGATCCCATACGTCGAAGAACTTTCATAAACAAAACCACTACTTCGATACTACAATCAGATTTCAACGACTCCCGTCAATAGCGTTTTTAATTTTCCTACCTCCGATTTTCCGCGGTTTTTTGCTCCCGTTCTTGCGTAAACCTTTTCCCATGAAATGTGATGTGAAAAATTGCGCCATGGTAGTTCGGTAGTTAGAATATCTGCCCGGAAAGTGGCAGACCTGGGTTCTAGTCCCAGTCAAGTCGCTATTTTTCACATCTGTTTATCCTCGCGTTTTTGGCGAACACCTCAATGTGCAAATATAATTATCATATCCTTTCCCTTAAAATAATAATAATAGTTGATTTTTTCAGATTACAATACCATGAACCGGATCTGTAAGAAACATTACTATTTACGAAAAAATCGCTCACGAATAGCCGAGGAAAGGACATCTTAAGAAAGAAAATCATAGACGCAAAAACTTCGGTACGATGTTACGAAACAGCCTCGAAATTTTCGTTGAGTTGATGGAAACTCTTTAAACTTAAAGACGCATAACCTAATTTTCGGATAAAAGCATCCGCGCGGAGATTATGCAAATCGACGAGTTACTTCCACGAGTCTGATCGAAGATTTTCGACTTCAGCGTTGGTGGTCGATTCAATTTCAAGAAGCTGGTTACCAACTCCCGCCTCATTCGAAATCCCGATAAACCCTTTTCCCTCGCCGGGAACAAATACCACGGATCGATATCAACAACTGGAAACGAGTATTCCAATTCTTAACGGGACAGCGTCCAACAGTTACGAAGAGCAAACTCGGCAAGCGGAGAAATTCCTCGTATGCCCTATCCTTCTCTTAAAGATCCTTTTAGGACCCTGGACTTGGACTGTATCCATTTCGCAGATAAATTTCCGAGGAGGGATTAGGGAAAGGCCTTAATGACCGGTTCTTCGAATTGCTCCAGAAGATCCCCTTCGACAATTTGAGAGACTGAACGAAAGTTACATTAAATTCGGGGGAGTAACCGCTCCTTGACTTAGCTAAAACCGTAAGATATAGTCAGAGAAACTTTATTGCCGCCACTTTTACCATCACCTTAAATACTTCAGAAGTTTTAACGGGTGATACACTACCATAGATACATAAATGAAATTCTGGCTATGAGGCTTACGATGGCCCCTGAATACACTTAATGTAAAAAAAATGTTTAAATTGCAGCATTGCGAAATGGTTTTCATAGTAATCAAAGCAGTAGTGTGGTAGTGTAAAGATTTTTTGGGTGCGCCAACAGCAAAGCTTATCTGAACCGTTAACAGAAATTGTGATTCATGAGCAGAGTGATCAAACACCAACAGCAAAGCTTATCTGAACCGTTAACAGAAATTGTGATTCATGAGCAGAGTGATCAAAGATTTCGTCCTAAATAGACAGTAGTAATATTTGTTAAAAGTTACGTAAAATCGCTACAGCAATCAGGGCTTCTATTTAGGTGGCTAGAATTTACTTATAAGTTTAATCTCTTTTATAAATTGATAAACTATATCTAACTAGCTAGCAAATTATATCCAACTAGCAACCCAAGCATCATCTTAATTTCTACAGCAATGTACAGAATAAATATACAGCTACTCGGTAGGAAAATAAATTTCACGTAAACCTCTTTAAGGTTAAGTAAGCAATTATTCTGTTTATTTACAATAATACTTGGCTTTTTCCTATTCCTCACTTCAAATAAAAGAATCTTTTCATACATTGCCCTAGATTCCTCAAACAACTACATCCGAAGTATACGTGGGGATCCTTAATTTCAGAAACTCATGCATTACATTCAGGAACCTTTTTCTCGATCTTCCTCTCTCTTTTGGTTATTCAGCAGCGATCTAAATGATCATTTCTTAGTTAATCTTAAAAATTAACTTATCATTGGGTCATGCTGCAATGACAATGTTTGAAACGGTTTTTACAACGTTACCACGAAATTACTGCTGCATTGACTTCGAATTGATATACATTTCGTACTCGTCGATACCCTGAAATTCACAGATAATAAAAATCTAAACGAGAAATTACAGTAATTAACCCTTATTGTGATATAACAATAGATCTTTTTAAACTTCCAAAAGACTGAGGGGACATCTTTACCAACTTTTACGTATGTACGTCCATCACTAAGTTCCGGGTGATATCATATGCAAATTTATACCCATCTCTTCCTATCCCCAGCATATTATCGCATCCTTCGACCTAACAGGATTAAACTTTGCAGACCTCCTTCAACGATAAGGCTACGTGGAACACCCTAGGACCCTGACAACAATTTAAGGGATAGAGAAACTGTTACATAAATCCAACTCCCTTATAAATCCCAGCACCTTTGATCTATTGGGATTTAACTTTGCAGAGTTACAACTCCACGGGTATCCTAACGCACTTCCGCAACTCTTAGGCGCCCCCTTAGCATTAGCTAATGACTTACGAGGATAATGCTTTCAAAAACCAAAAAGAAACATCCAAAGTTGTGCATTTCGGGAAAAAATGTGATCGATCCTGAAAATGCGAAAAAATTCATCGACTCCTATTACGACCAAAGTTTCTCAGCACGCTTAAGTAAACTCCATTAAAGGCTACAAAGTTACTCATTACCCAACTTATGAAAACGGGAGGGCAAAAAGACCCAAGAAAAACACTACTGAAATAAACATATCCGAAGAAGTTTCGAGCGCAGTTTATGAGACTTTTTTTTGTTGCGAAACGAACATTTTTGTAACGAAGGGCCCTTTAGAGGAGCATCAAAAATGAATTTGTTTGCGCGCCGCCAGACTGGATTTTGACGTCGGCCAATTCATTAATTCCCTCCTTGAAGCAAGACTTCTTCCCAACTTCGTAAATATGAAAATTCACTCCGAACGAAAAAAAAACTCGGGGAGCAAAATAAATGAAGAGTTGAAAGAAGCCGGGATTTCTTCCTTAAGCTCTTGCTTCGGGGCCATTATTCATCAATTTCGAAAGGAAAGAAATCCATAACTTCCTCTTCGTACGTTATTTTGAATATTCTTTTCCGTGAATTCCCACGTCTAAGAATTGAAAACAAGAGCGATGCGAAAAAGGAAAGGAGCGATTTATCTCATGACTTTCATAAATTTAGATACCTTTTTTGTAGCTTATTTTAAAATACATCGTATTCAAAAATAAAGATACTAAATTCGCATTCGTAAGGAACATTAACGATTGCTCTGATTGAAAAAGCTATTCCGCCTTAAGTTCACAATACTCTTCCATGCTTTCCTGTCCTAATACGCTCCTTTCAATTATATCCATACACCTTTTCAAACATGGTACAGACTATGTACGGACTATTTTAATGTTCGGACTTCCGAAGAAGTACATACCTTCTCTTCTGAATCCGACGATAAAAGAAAGTACAAGTTTACTGTACTTTTTGTCGGAATAGAATATCACCCAGTTACTGCCATAACTTAGGAATTCTCCAAACACCACATTAGACCAGTTTTTAATGCGTTGAGAGGTTCACTAACACCGCCCAGGTAGGTGCTTTTGCCATTAGCAGGGAATTCTACTTAGATAAGGTTCATTAACTTAGATAGAATCATTAACTTTGATAAACAAATTACAATACCTATTACTGTAGAAGAAATAACGATTAAAAAGATGCAATAATTCTTAAGGGCTCTCCTCAATCAGTATTATTTAATAAACAGTACTTATTAAAAGACTACTGTAGATGGCTGGAATATATTTCATGCTTCCATATACGAGATATCCAAATTTACCGATTCTCAACCCCAATTATGGCATGACGACTCTAGTAGGAAAGGTAGCAGAACAGCACGACAATAGTTACAGCTGTTTCTGAACATATACGATGCAGTTGCTGAGATCTTTGTAGCCAATCACCCATACGAAATAAAATCAACGTATTGCAGAAATTTATACAATTTCGTATTATTTCTTCCAGCGGGCCTACCATTTTACAGCTGGAAATTATACCCAATACACCCCGAATAACCCCTACCAAGCAGGTAGCAACGTATTTACGACCATCAAGGTCTTCAAGCTAAAATACCCTGGGGAATCAACACAGCAGAAGATTCAAACAGCAGAAGAATACAGAGAAACTGCAATTCCAAATCGAAAAAGGAAATAGACATAACGCTGCATTAGTAATAGATAAGGAGCTGATAAAATTATCAGCGTGGTAACGAGGAAGTCTGTGGGAGATTTAATGAGTGATGACGTGAGGGTAATTTATAGTGGGGAGATTACAACTCGGGGGGCGGGTATTGTGGTAGCTTAACACAAGAGGTCGGAACAAGGGGCTAATAAGCTGCAGGATGAAGGTGGTAGAAGTGAAGGCTGAGCAAGTTAATTTATTGATCGCTCAAGTTTACATCCCCACAGGTGATCGGAGCAAGAATGTAACAGATTCTGTATACAAACAGCTCCTAATGTAAGACAATAAAGGAAGGGATAAACAGTGGCAAGTAAAAATGATTACGTAAGGAAATTATGAGAAGAGCTCCTAAGAAACGGGCTTAACGGAAATTAAGGATAAGATAAGGGTGACGGTGACGTAAAAATAGGTTTCCCGAAAACGTGCGTAAAACAACATTAATAAACAAAGCACACAATTCTCGGTAAATATTTTCCAAGAAACGTTTCATCCAGAATATCAACGAGATAATAACATATTCATAGCTCTTACGTACACTTCCGTGAGCATACTTGAACGGATACATTTCCTAGGCGCTTGAAATAAAAAGAAAATAGTCACCCTTCAAGGATTAGATACACTGGTGAAAATTTCATAATATTCATAATAATAATAACTCGTCCTTATTTAGGGGGGCCACTTTATCATCAATTTAACGATAAAATAACTCAAAATACTGAAACAATACTACTAGACTATCTGCGCCATTCAGCAAACAAACTATAAGCACAGATTAGTGAATGAAAGCAGAAAAACACAGAAGTAGAACTACATCACTTAACAATATGCATAATATTATTCAACAAAAAAGTTATTAACAAGTTAGTATTCGACAAAACAATGAAAGCTCATTCTTAGTACCACTAAATTTGCAAGCTCGCTCAACAAAAGCTAATTTAAGAGAGAAACGCCTGATAAAACTAGACTAGCGACCTACAATTAGCATTCATTAAATATTAACCTGAATAATGGATTATACCTCAGATGTAACCATCTGAAGGATAAACTTAATATCTCGAAGAAACACTGCGATCGATACATTTACGCAAAAATATATACTACCGATAAATAGTTACTTTAAATCGTGACAGCACTGGAACGCCTCAAGTAGTTTATCTGAAAAGTAACTATTTTATCGCAAATATTATCTTAAACTAAGATAAACATAAACATTCAGATTTCATAAGTGAAGTATTTATAGACATGTACCTTTGAAACCTCGAGTGGGAGGAAGACAGTTCTGTAGATAAAGCGCGAGATTTGACATGAGAGAAGCTTCAAATAAAAAATATATCATACGAAAAAAAAATAGAAGGGAACAGTGGCAAAATTAAGTTACGAATTTTATTAGAAAGGTAGGAAAAGAATTGACAAAAAGAGCATCTCCGTCACTTTTCATTAATGTCAAATGTAGTAGCAGTATCAACGTCTACACAAACCAAATAAAAGAATCCTCAAAAGGGATAATTTTAATTAGAGACAATCTATTTTCAACAGTAAAAACATTCTCGGGATCCATAAAATAGAATTTTAACGCCCAGTTTTGGCGAATTACTCTTACACTTCTCGCTAAACGGAAAATTCAGTTGCAAAATCCCAACACTGCTTGCTTGATGCTCAATTACATACGGATATCTCAATTCTAATGCGATATTTACCTGAATAACATTTAAAATATGTGGAACATGAAAACTGCACCAATATCACAACTAATGAAGCATAGAAACACATAATAATAAAATCTACATCATGAGAAATCTATCCCATTTATTATATAATCTATACATTTAAATTCGTTCCGATGATTCGATTCGCAAAAATAATCTCCAAATCAGAGATATAATCTTTAAACAATTATAAACAGTACAATACAGAAAACGAAAAGTTAATCACTGCAATAGAAAAAAATATGATTCCAGGACAAAAACCTATATAATACTTGCTGAAGAGATATTTGGCTAATTAAGATCAGAATCATTCAGTGAGCTAGCAGACCAACATGCCAACTCGAACGAACAAAACGCTAGCAACCTACGTGCGAAATGATCAAAGCAGTCGAAGCACTTTCAGCAATACTACTACTACTACAACAGGCAATCATATATTCGCGCTCAGTGATTTTGCAATAGTTTCACAGCCACTAAAATAAAAGACGCAGACTGCACGTGTGAGCCTTGAAGTGAAGAAAAAGATTAAGTACGGTACCCCCAAAGTCTTGAAAAGTAGTACACAGCCCAAACAAACAGCTTTCTTACAAAAATTTCAACGTAATATTTCCGAACATTTCAGCTTTGTGATGAATATCATGTCAGAAATAGGGGCCTTACTTCCATGTTCTCATAGAAATTCACTATTGCTGTTAGCTATAAAAATGTTAACAAAGCTTATAGAAAGAACTGCAATGAGATACATCTTCACCACAGAAAATATCGTCGATATTTCTTCATATGGTATCTTCGGTAACCGTTAGAGGGAGGGATTTAATAGATAAACTACAGGTTGGATCACAGAATAGTTTCCCTTTCCCAAATTGATTATCCAGTCATCAATTTTATAAGATAAACGCAATAGAAGCAGAATTTCTGGCATTATTTGGCTATCGCCCTTACCCATTGTTAATGGAGAAATTGAAGAATTAGTTTCCCACTCTTCAGCAAATTTATTCAACGGAGGATTATAGTTATTCTTACCAACAGGTAACAAAGGTAAAACCGTTATGTCATTACTCCAATAGAAAAAAATTATACCGAAAATAAGAGGAGAAGATTAACTTCCCCATTTAAAAGCTACACCTATCTTCACAATAGGATAGCACATTTGTACCAAGTAGATGAGAGGTATGAAATGTAGGCATTTGAAATATAGGAAGAATATATAACGGACTGTATGAAGAATTGCGCATTATAATCGCAATAAAATGCGAAAAATACCACCAAACATTCTAGTCATCTATCCAGCAATGAGAATGCGATGACTTGAAGGTTTGGTATTATAATGTATACTTAAAATGGACTTTAACTAAAGTTCACTTTAAGGCCTGGTATTATAATGTTTTGTAAGAGTTAAAGTGAAGATTACTCTCCCACATGCATGTATGATGAATTAGCATGGAGAAGCACAATGATCTTCACTTTAACACTAAAAAAACAATGTAATACTGGGCTCTAAAGTGAACTTTAGTTAACTTCATTTTAAGTATACATTATAATACCGGGCCAAGTATTAATAATATATGATAATGCTTCGGAGGCGAGGATGGTCTACGTAACAAAAATTTTGGATAATGCAAGGCCATTGGGTATACATGCATTATGGCTTCTAATAGAATTACACAATAAATCCACTTACAGCGCATTAGTTACGAATAACAATCGAAATTAATGAATGCAACAGAAAATCCTTTTTAGAGATAACCGCTTCCAATTTTAAAAGATATATAACAGCATACTCCTAACTTAATTCGACGCAGTAACTTTTTGCGACTAAATAGACCGAGAGGAAATAATGACTATTTTAACAAAATTTCCGTTTTGCGATTTAATATCAATCCCTCGCGAATTGATAATCCCGCCGCTGAAATCAAAAACCTATTACGCAGGAAAATCTAATTGATTACCTGAAACCACTTTTAAAATTATTACGAAAGATTCTATAGCGAACTGCGTGCCGCGTATCGGGGAAATTAAACACCAATTACTTTAGCAGGAAAGCCCACGTACCATCGCCACTGTGTCAATAGCGTTCCCATTTCAATTAAGAAAAAATCACCGAGTACTCTAGTGACTCACTCAATGAACACGCGCTCTTTCATTTATTTAACTCTATTTATTTATATCTCCGCGAGAAGCTGTGTTTCGAGCGCGCGATATTTACTCTCGCGACCCGGTGTGGAGGAGAGGTATGGAACCTGAGTAAATTGAGCCGACTCCCCGGCAGATGGCAGCATAGGATCAACATTCGCCGGAATACGCAAATCGGGATTAATTTAAAGCCGCGAACGTAATTTCGGCGCCTAGAGTTAAAACAAGACGACCGCGAATGGGAGATTTTCAATTAATAAACTATGCAAAGGGGACTGAAACGTGTAAATTAGTGAGGGATGCGAATAAAATATGAAAGCCCATCGCTCGAAGAGCACGCTCGGCTGCTCGGAAGCTCCACGGTTTTCCAATAATTCGCCGATATTCGCTAGCGCTGAGGCGGAAACAAACGAACTTCTGTCCCCGTAAACGCATGAAAGGCATCGAAAAGTTTCACGGGATTACGTTTTTCAAATAGAGATCTCTACGTAGTGCGGATCGCACGAGAGCCCATTTATTTATACGTCTTGCTCTATGAGGCCGAAATAGAAGGTTCTAACGTGATCAAAGCATAGACCAGAAATGGAATTGAGCATGTGATACTATACTGAAATACATCAATAGCGTATTTACGATACCCGCTTCATTTTCAAAGCAAAGAATATGGAATGGAAAATGGAATCGGGCATTAAAATATGGAATTTTTTATTTTCGCTTACAAAATATTTCTTTTGAAGAAATAAACACGGGATACTCAATTTAGAATTCACTCTATTAATATTCATGAATAGAGTAATCTTCGTTCTTCTTTTTGTACAAGATAGACGAAAATGCATCTCTTTTACTTTTGTACCGGTTTTGTTCGTGACAGTGATAATATGTAACTTACGGAGATTCGAATGATGCTGAATATTTTACCCAATAATGGCATTCATTTATATCTCTACTCATTTAATGCTGCGAAAAACATTATTTTTAGGGTAAGTTATGACCCATTACGAGTACTTTATGACCACCTACCAACTGAATACTATGGCTAAGTGAGTAAAAGCAAAGGTAAACGACCTCACTCCTCATCTCGCTGAGTAAGCCTCATTTTCTCAAAAAGGATCAATGACTAGAGGTGGAGGGAATGAGGCCGTGAGGCTGAGTTCTTTAGGTACTGCAATTCAGCCACACTGCTCTTTAGAGAAAATATTCACATTCAAAATAATTATTTGCGCACAGAACATTATACCTATAAGGGGAAATAAATTTTAATTACCAGTTACTTAATACATAATAATCAGCGGTTAGCCTTAGCTTGAAGTATCATAAAAAAGACCATTTATTTTTACATTTAAATCCTATAAGCCACCAGTGGCTCGTTGCAGTTCTTAATTGGAGCATTCTGTTTAAATTTAACAGTAGCTAATTAGCTTGTTCATCATAGAACTGATGAACGAGCGAGCGTTCACAGAATCAGGAAAACTGTGATAAAAATCAGAACAACCAACATATCGAGAAACAACTGAATCATCATTACCAAATTGACTGTCACCTTGTATTGTTCTCTGCGATCGTGTCTCCTAGGTTAATTTACCACTGGATATGATGAAAATCTCACTAAAAAGATAATACAATAATCAATTATTGACCTTCAAATCTAATTCAATGTTATTTAAATGAAAAATCTTGAACGAATTTTGACCAATAAGATTTTGTTGGTATCGTGCAAATCACTTGTGTCTGTGTGTGAAAGAGACACAAGTTTCCCAAAGGATATGAAAATTCAAAATGTTGCGAAGGCAACCAGTCGTAAATTCTTGAGAAAAGCTGCCAGAAAGAAAAACAAAATAAAACAAAAAACATGTCACAAAACTTGCAGATTTATACTTACTTCGTAAAAACTACGAACTTCATCGTGCTCCGCAACTAAAACTTGCATAACATCATCTCCGTTGCAAGGGTTACGTTTCGAATTTCAAAAAATTACATAAACTTCCAGCGTAATGTTTTTTTTTCGACTAAGCACTAAACTATAGAGAAAATAAAGAGCGAAAGATTCCCCACGGTTCGAGAAAAAACTTGGAACGGAAAGGGTAACTAATATACACAAAGCGGGCGTATAGCCAGTTAATTGAAATGAAACGAACGAGATAGCAAAAGCGACCGAGATGGGACTCTAGCAACGTCTCCGATAAAGGGAAACTCCGTGAAAAGTCGTTTCAGATAAAAAGAAACGAAAACTTCGCGTGGAGATGGAGAGGTAATAAAATCGCTTCCGATAAATCGAGATGAGAATCCAATAGCTGCCAAAGAGGAAACGCGATCTAGAATTCTGAAGGAATAAAAACATCGTGGCCAATCGACGGACAGCATTGATTCCTCTAATAACAATCGTTCAACCGTCACTGTGCTGAGTAACTTTCTTGGACCATCAAAACATCGTCTATCCGATGCCTTCGAATGACCGCTCCTTTTGTCAGTCAACATCATTTGCATTTACTTGGTTACGACGTATCCTTCTTAAACTTGCAAAGGCGTTTCTTTTGCCTCTCGATAACAACAGCTCCGACTGCTAATTTGGTTCCGAAACTTTTTCTTCTTCCCCCCTTTCTAAATCCTGTGGTTTATCAACTGCGACAATTCTTTTCCTGAGAAGTTTCCTCCCACCTACTTCGACTCTTCTTCAATCGATACCCTTTCGTTTTCTATCAAATGATATTCCGCTTAAACTTTTTCGATCTCCCATCTTTACTTAAACGAAGTCCGGCACAAACTTCGTAACTTGGCAGCCTTTCTGTTTATCTTTCCTTTACCTTTCTTAAGCTCCATGTTTCATACTCTTAACTGACAGCTACAACCGTAGGTTTCACCCTTCATCAGTGCCCAGAGACACTCTTGTTGTGTATTTTTACATTACTATTCTTTGATCATAATTTGTAATCATAATGGTAATTTGATCTATCCTAAAATCTTTTCACTAAACCTCAAACAACTACCGTAAACTTACCGCCATTTACATTAGTTGAGAAGGAAAACCACAAGTCAATCACACACTTCGAAAATATAAGTACGAACATTTCTCATAAATCGTACAGAATTTCTTGCACACATTTCCAGCCTGAAACAAAATTTCCATATGAAACAAAATATAACACAAATTCAACCTACTACTTATCCACAGATCTGGTATCCATCCAGATCTCTGATTTGTTTAATAGTAATTTGCTGCCAATAACTACTCGTACTGTTGATAGCAATAACTTCCCAATAACACCTTAATCTCAACATTCACCGAAGCAAATTCAAATATTCTCGAGGAGATAAAAAGGTGAACACCAATAGAGAAAGTTTAAATGAATCCCCTTCATTCCCCTATTGACATTCTCGTGCATTCCCTTTCGCTTGCTTTAACCCGTACAAATTTCATACGAACAAATTGTAGAGGATTTATAAAATTAATTCGTCCAGAACCATTTCCGTAACTGTAGAAGTTCATTTACTTAGGGAATCAGCTTAAACCGGACATTACAACAGCTACAAAATGAGCTAAATATTTGCTCATTCAAATCTTTAATTTCAGCGTCACTTCATTTGCCTCTTTCAATCTTTCGAAACCAAACCTATCCACGTTGATCATTCAATTCGAACTTTGAGACCAATTCTAAACCAGTGCGATTTTAACAAATTTAAGACTTCAAGACCTGTAATCGATCACACCACCCCTCCTTGGAGCTCCTTTCTTTAATGCAATGCAACCATCGGTATTTACAATTTTTACACCCATGCCTTTGGAAAGTCCGCTTAGATGTTACCAATTCTTGTGACCTCATTCGCCTCTTTTTTTCGTATCAAAATCTGATATTCCTGGCCTTCAATTCCTGCTTACTCAAAAGGTATTGCCGTCATGCCCTCCCAACCAATTATTTCAAATGCTCCAGACTTTCTTTCGTCTTTTTTGGGCTCACTAAAACCCAACCCTAACTTTGGGCGATTGATTTTCTTAAGTCTTTTTTTCTACCATTCTGTGAACTAACGAGTCCCAGGACTCAACCTTTATGCTATCAAATTTCTTTTCTACAGAGCAAATTCCGTTTTTCTTAAAAATAAAATTATAAATAATTTATTGTTCGAATTTAAATTAAAGTTTATGTTTAATCATATAATCCTTTGGCTATACCTTTTAACCCTTGTGTAGGCACCCGGGTACCCGGGTACCCACTAAGGTATATTTTTGCTTGTACGTTGATTATTTAGAAAGATATCGCTTTGATGCTTCAGATCGTCGTTATCTACCTGAATCCCTAGTAAATACTACCATTATAAATACGTTAACTAAATTAACTGCTTAAATAAAAGCATTAAAAGTTCACATACGTCTTGGGGGCACCCGGGGTACCCGGGTACCCACCTGAAATTTCCTTCTCATTTTCTGACACATATGCGTTGGAATTCGTTCCTTGAAAACTTTATTCAATAAATAGACATTTTCTGAATATATTAAAGCCATTTCTATAACAATTGAACGGTTAGAACTTTTACTATGAATAAAAATAGAAAGGTATGTTTCTTACTTCCGTATAATGGCCAGCGTCAGTCACGCGAAATATCGGCTTTTTTGTTACGGAGGCTCAACTTTGGAGTCGTATAAAAGTTAAAGTAGAAATTGCACAAAGAAACAAGTGACAACAACGTTTAGTACGTTCTATCGCGCGTGTAACCATATAGGCTAATCATTTCTGTTTTCATAACATTTGGTATTTATCATAGATGGAACGGAAAAGTGTCAATTTTTACGAGCTGTTTCACGGAGTGCTCTTTTTGAACGTTTGTTCTTCAAATGCTATTACTTCAATCACAAAGATATTTTGATAAAACATTAATACGCTTATTGTTCATTAAAATACGAAGTTTCAGAGTATTTGTGTCAAACGATAAAAAGTTGTTGTCGATTTTGTGACACAACTTTTTCTCGGAAATGGATAGCCGTAGAAGTACAAAATTGGGTTCGTTAGAAAGATTTTGAAATGAGTTTTCACGGTAAATAATTATCGTTCACTACAAGTTAGCGGATTTTTTTATACGAATTTATATTTAACGCCGGGATTCGCAACTGTGCAGCAGTGTTGTCGGATTGCATCTCGAGCTTTTGAACACTCCGTCCCTCAGAGATGCTTTCTTTCTATCGCCATGGACTGCGAAGCTACGCCTAATCATATCAATTACGTTTCGTATTTTTCCTTATTATCTTATCTTATTGATCATCTTTCTTACCCTTATGTTTCGTAGAAACTGAACATCTGTGCTTCAGTGCCACTGCTGGCTTTCTTCTGGTCGCTAAATTACTGAGTGAGCCGAACGCTTCACAGGTTTATGTAGAATACATAAAACATAGTGTCACTTTCTTTTTTCTTAGAATTTTTTCGTACAAAGACTATTTGAAGAACAATAATTTATTGGTAAAATAAGTGCTACATTAAATACTTCGAAGAAATGGAGGAATTATCGAGAGCTGATTTTTTATGGTAAGATACTACTTGCATGTATGATTTATGTAATGGTTTCGTTGAAAAATTCTGGTTTCACTCAGTGTTTCGACAAAAGTTTAAAAGGTTGGATATTCAATTCAGATTGGGAGATTCAGAGAAAAAAGCCTATTTGGCTTTTTTCTCTGAATTTTGGCTGTAACGATTGTTGTGAATAAAAATTCTTCGTAAAAATTATCATTGTTACAGATATTATGCAACATATATTGCCCTATACAAGCTAACGAAAAACTAGCACACAGAGAGTACAGCAATATTATTAAAGCTTAACTGAAGGTGCTCGGGTGAATTTGAGGTGTTAGTACTTTAACTGATTTTTTCAGATAAAACGATGTTATCGCAGCTGAAAAACGAGACAAAGAAAGAGCACGCCTGGAGAGATAGGGTGAAGGGAATTGTTTGACGTTAGGAACTCCCGAAGACTTCAACACGGCAACACCGCTCAACAGTTCCGAATCCCGGCGTTAAATATAAATTCGTATACAAAAATCCGCTAACTTGTAGTGAACGATAATTATTTACCCTGAAAACTCATTTCGAAATCTTTCTAACGAACTCAATTTTGTACTTCTACGGCTATCCATTTCCGAGAAAAAGTTGTTTCACAAAATCGACAACAACTTTTTATCGTTTGACACAAATACTCTGAAACTTCGTATTTTAATGAACAATAAGCGTATTAATATTTTATCAAAATATCTTTGTGATTGAATTAATAGCATTTGAAGAACAAACGTTCAAAAAGAGCACTCCGTGAAACAGCTCGTAAAAATGGGCACTTTTTCCGCTCTATCTATGAAAAATACCAAATGTTATGAAAACAGAAATGATTAGCTTTTATGATTACATGCACGATAGAACGTACTATACGTTGGTGTAAATTGTTTTTTTGTGCAATTTCTACTTTAAATTTTACATGACTTCAAATTTGAGTTTTTGATGAAAAAAAAGGAATTCAGGCGTCAAGAACCGAAGAATAAACATACCTTTCTGATTTTGTTAATTGTAGATGTTCAAACCGGTCAAATGATATAAAAATGACTTTAATACCTTCATAACATATCTATTTATTGAATAAAATGTTCAGAGAACGAATTCTTTTACAAATCTGTTCAAAAATGAGATCTAAAGAGGTGGGTACCCGGGTACCCCGGGTGCCCAACAACGTAGGTAAAGTCGGGTGCCTACACAAGGGTTAAAGGAGCAAACTCTTTTCATTTTGAATTTCAGGCTAAATTTCCTTTTCAATCCATGTATTCCATATTTTGATTAGTATACACTCAGAAGGAACAGTATACGTTTTGATTTATTTGTTTTATTCATTATTTATTTATTTGTTATTGTTTATTTCCCTCCCGGGAATTTAGTTTCTCCAGTTTGAAACAGTTCATGCCTTGATGTAATTTCAGTAAAGCTGCTACTTTTACTATTCCTTCATATTGTAGTAAACATTCACATACCCTTCATACTGTTATAATACGCCGTGTAAACTTCACTCAGTCTTTTCTATGCAGATGCTTTGACCTGAAGGAGAATTTGATTCCTTGTCAATCGATGTGTCCTAAAGCTACTTGTGTCACTCCCTCGTGAATTTTTCTTAACGAAGTTGTGAAATTTCGACCAGGCAGCAGCCATTTAAGCGGTTTTCCATAGTATCCTCAGTAGTTAAGGCACTTTATACGATCGCCTCAGTTCACCGGTGTATAGTCGCTTTGTAGCAACCTCACCCCGAGTCCGAAGTTGCGGGAACTAACACTCATATAACCACCACTCGTGGTCACCCTAACCAGTTAAAAGCTCCGGCCAATTTCGCTCTTCAGGTCAACTTCTTCAATTACAACAAGGTTAGAATGCAGGGGACGGTTTCCGTCCGTCAACTACCTTAAACTGCTAAATCCGATGAAGTTTCCCTTGGTGTCTACGATTAATTTCAACCCCGATAAGCTATCCTAGACAACGGATGCGACTAAAACCAAGAACGTTTTCATCGAAAATACACTTTCTCCGCCATCGTAAACTGCATATTGAATGATTAAGATTCATATTTCATTAATGAATATTAAACCATTTCTTTAATTACAGATCAGCCCACAAAAAAATTGATCAAATTATCACTGCTTCTGTCACTTATAATTGTTTTGACAGTGAAAGATAAAGTTAATAGCTTCAGTCGAGTCCAACTTAAAAACGAGCACAAACTTATTCAAGTACAAGAATACTGCGTACTTATACATCATTACTTAACTGTTGACAAGACAACAACAGAAAAGAATATCTTAGGCTGAATAAACCTTAAAACGTTTTGAAAGCTAACGCAAATAACTTGTGCTTCTAGTTCCTTTTTAAATCAAAACCTTTATGCTTTAAGATAGTAGCACTACAACTATCTTGGATCTGCATGGAAATATCGTTCCAGGTCATTATTTATTCCTGCTTCCGTTTTTGCAGTGTTTGCCAAGTTACAGGAACTGGATTTATGTATTCCAGGACCTTGTACAGTTTAGCTTTGGCACTATTTCCATGCTTAGACCATTGTACTCTGAATGAAACACCTAACAATCACAGTCGTTCTTCACAGACGATTCTGTTTTGGCTTATTAAAATCATAATATCCAAATATTTAATGATTTCGGCCGTCTTTAATACGTAAAGAAAGGGCTCCCGATACTCATGTGGGCAACGCGTTCGCCTTTGGTAAAAGCGGTCCCGGGTTCGATTGCCAGGAGGGATTCGTACGAAATTACCTCAGCTATTTTAACAACTCTACTACTACTAATACGATACGCGACGTTTACTTAAGTTTTAACCGCTATATAAAAAGATATTTTTCTATCTTTTACATTTATTTCAATGAAAATTTCTAAAATGATAAGCTTGACGCATAGGAAAAAGATGCAATACCATGTAAAACGCCAAACTTAAAATTAACGCCAAGTAGGTCTTCATTCTATATATCTCACGCAGGAGATGTAATTTTAAATTAATTTAAAGGGATAAATTCGATTACAAAACGTTGCACTTTGCCCTTAGCCGCCTTAAATATATTAATAAAAGGAAAATCCACTTTTGCAAGCCGAAAGCGGAAAACATCACAGAGATCGCAACTATCTAGAGCACAGATATCAAAATTGCAAACAAATATATGACAGAGATTTCATTTAAGTCTGGATGAGAAAGATAAAAAAGGAGCAAAACACATTCTCTCATTTTGCGTACACGGCAGGTGTATCTGATATTAAGTGAAGTATTCACAAAAATCTCATAATCTGCGGAGTACATCTCTTTGAGTACAAAAATGCTACTGCCTGCTTTAAACATCGAGCTGGAAATTAAAACTTTCAGAATGTTATGATACGCCAATTTCTAATTATTCTTTCAACTAAATGGGATAAATGTAAGCAATGGCTAAATATTAAACGCTCTCCTCACAAGCCACGATTTCGTAGTAAGGAAACAAATATGACAGCTCTGTCATAACCGGCTTTTCGCTTCCATATATTTTACGGGTGTAATCCGCAATAATCATTCCTATCTCAAAGAAAACCCTGCAGGTCCTCGTCCTGCCGATTTAGATAACGCTGTATTATCTGCCATTTGGCACAAACATCACCAACTGCCTGGCACTTATCGGCGCGGATTAACAAGGTCCTTTTCGGAGCGACACCGCACGCAACATTCTGCAAATGAAAAGTGGGATACAGGTCGTTCAACGCGGTTTGGCCGAGTCGAAGCAGTCGTCGTGTGAGACCCACAAAACTCACGTGCTGTCCAGCACGTATTTTCTCCCGTGGAAAACGGCAGTTCAGGACGGAAAGCTACCGCAATGGAAACAAGAAAAATCCTCTACCATGAGAGAGCGATTCAACGGTGATTCATTTAGGGATCTTTGATCGGGCGATCAGAACTGTTGGATGAGTCGACCGCAAAGGGAATTTGAAAGGACTTACTGAACATAATTACATCGGTAAAGATACATATCAATCCAGACCATGACTTCCACTTAAGTTTAAGAACACGCCCGGTTTGGGACAATGGTTGTGTTATTAAACTTAAATGGAATATTGACCAAGAGAATTTATTTCTACCCAGTTAGTAAAACATCTCTAGTTTGTCATACTAATTTTGAGCTTTGAAATCTCCACGTAGAAAACGATAAGGTTGGGTTAATTACAATATCTGCGTGAAAATAGCTTTCATCAAGATCTTCCAGATCTTGTCTAAAGTCATTCTTTCAGTGAATAAAAACCCATTAGATATATTAATAAGTTGACATTAATAATATAAATCACACTTATCTTCTGAACGTGATTAAAAGTACCCAAAATAAAAGCAATATAACAATGCGTCTAAGCTCATTTTAAATAATAACATAATCATCCTTTTATATAATATAACACAACTAATTTATTACCATCATCCTAATCATACGTGATTTCCTTTTTAGTAGGAGTATGAAAAGTTTTCTGAATAAAAATAGGACAAAACAAATTTCCTTCCTTATTACAAAATATATACCACTAACAAAATGGAGCAATTATTCAATATCGCAGAGTTGAACTTCCAAACTCATCAAGTTGAATTGCAACACTAGCCTGAACGCTAAATAATAAACAAAAGAATGACACTGATGAAATACTAGGTATTTGAGGTACATATATCTAATAATTAAATTAATTTTAATAATTTAATTTCATTTGTAATCTTTTATATAATTATGTGTCTCTGATATTTTTTATTTGAACTGTTGATAGTGAACTTTTAGTGGATCATAATGACTACGAAAAGTGTAATTACTATTCATTCTTGAATCGCATACGTTACTGTTGTTTTTAAATTTCTTTGAATTTACCTATCAGTCCATTGGATGTCTACGTACAGCATGTTTCCACAAGAAATACGTTTATATTACTATTCATATCTACGAAGTACGTTCATATTTAGTTCATTATGGCGTTCCACCAAGTTAAGGTGAATGTCATGTGAATTTTAACACACACGGGAATTTTAAGGATTCAGTAGCCATAGAACTAAAACTTATTAATGCCTCTTTTCCTCTTTACAGTTCTTCACGAGTGGATCTCCGCTAAAGGGAACAACTAAGCAGAAAACTCTCGATTTTCCTAATTATTATTCTCTGACTGTAAAACGAATAAATTCCGAAACCTATATACGGAGGTACTTCAATAGCCTTCGACTCATTGCGTAACATCGGGGGCTCTGTAACAAATTAACATCGTTAGGGCGTATGTAGGACAGGCCCGAGAAAAAGGAAATTTAAAATTTATAACAAATTTGAAGTGAGTAAGATGAACCTTACGTTTAAATGAACACGTCATAAGTATAGCTTCTCTTTCTACTAGTTCCACGTGGACGAATAAATCCTAACGATTAGATTCTTACGGAAATAAACATTCTGCAATCTTGATCATAAATAGTCTATCGAAGTTTTTCTTATTAAAACAAATCCCATTACTCTTTAAAGATATTTACCTTGGGTTTCCACATGCAGAATCCCAAGATTTCTGGTGAAAAAGGCCTGTGATTTACACGAATGCTGTAAAATTGTACTATTTCCTACTTAATTTGATAGTATTCCAAAACTAGTATTTTGATTAGGTACTAAACACATTTGTTTACATATTTGAATAGCTTTCTGCGCACAAAGCGTGGTATGAAAACATTAATCTCGAGCAAATACTCGGTCCTTAAATCAAATACACTCTTAAGTAACCTCAATTAAACAGCTTCAATTGCCTTCACATCTCACCAATGAACATAAAATTTTAACCAAAAATCCTGATTGAATTTACATCAAGAATTTCAAGGATGAATACAGACCATTTCTTCTCTCGTCGAATAGCAATTTGATGATAATAAAAATTACTAAGGAATATTTTCCCTGGCTTAAAAACATGCTATTTTGAATGCTTTTGCTCGCAGTAATATTCACATTATAATTATACGTACTAAAACAACCACTTTACACCGTAAGTATCGCCTCCATAGAATGTTTTATCTGGAGCATAATGAATTAGCTTTTAGTGATAGTAAACGGAAGTTCTCCTCTTTGTCGGTCAATACCAGTTAACTGGATCAACGGTGACCTCGTTGCCTCGATAGTGAAAATTAGAAGCACTACATAAGACCACAACATAGAGCTGCTTTGTGTTACGGTAAATAGCCTAAATTAGTACTCAATTATTACAAAGCCATGAAACAATACGCTGTTGGTTAAAACCCAGTCGAGCAAGGAAGAAATCGATCGAACTCGTGATGTTTGTGATTCACTTCACCCCATTTAATTGTGCCCGTGAATGGAAAACGCACCGCGATAAAAGACTGGATTTTATGGAATGGCCCAGCCCTAAAGGCTCGCTAAAAAAAACAGTGAACACCGGAAGATGACGAGCGAGACAAATACCTGTTGCACCCATTGCCAAGTTTGACTGCGTGCGTGTTTGCTGTAATGGATGACCTAGGATACACCTTAGGGTCGCACTTAGGACAAAAGCTTTATCATCGATCTTCTATGGTGGTGATGTTCACCAGAAGGGTAATGAACATACACCTGCTCAAGTCACGCAAATCCTTTCACTTTCTACGTGCGCTTATTTTACAGCTATCTGGAGGGGCAGGTGCGCAGAAGACGAATCTGAATCTGGAAGAGCCCATTCCATAAATATAGCGTTCGTGGGGGGAGGAGGTATGACTCCAGCGCTGAAGGATTTCGTTTTCCTTTGGAGAATAGCTTAGCAGTTTACCCCCAACCTTGCAACCTTTATCGCAGATGGGTAACAACCCGCGCTTCCTCTCCCCGGTACGTTTTATGAGACCTCTAACAATAACTTTTCGCTTTCCATAACTCCGACAGTCGACATCGATGTAATTTAAATCTTTTACTCAGACTAAAGCAGGATAGAAAAATTTCGACCCTGAAGATAGGTAACAAGTAGCACTTTTCCTGAGCGTGAGTAAATTGCACACTAAAATCATTATATTCATCCGGACTTGACTACTTCCTCATTTGTTTACCTTAAAAACATTCAAAAGATAAACGTACAAAAATAAAGAAGTAATTTAAACTTTTTAATCTCTCTAACAGGGGCGTTTTGTAACATTAGCATTATAATTAATACAGAGAAAATCAAAAAACTGTGCAATCGCAAAATTTAACAGGAGAAACGCACTAATCTACGATGTATACAACACAAAAACCCTACTGAAAATCCGCATAGGTATATTTCCAGCATATCCATTCTTAGCCTTCGAATTTTACTTTACATCCCAAACTTCTCGGTATATAAAATCTAACAGTTATTTATATATGTCTGAAAATCATGGTTTTGTGATTAATTTTCATTCTATTCAAACGGGAATTCTTCTTTTGATTAGGGAACGTTACCCTGACAGAGAAACATCAGTTATAAGCTTTTATCACTTTGCATACGAACTCAGAAATCACCAAGTTACACTCGACACTTTCAAAACAAACAAAACGTCAGCAAGTAGCTAGACCAGTGAGAAACTTAAGGTTATGAAAGGAAGGTAAGCACACTCAAAATGATATGAGACAACGCCAAATTCAGAGCGATATCTAAACCGAGGAGAAAACAACCAGTTTTCTTTACGCCTTTCCTTTGCAAAGATTATATTTTTTAAACTTTTCAACAATTAGCTTTCTCTTTACTTAAATAACACTTGTTGAGAGTATTTCATACAGACAGAGGAAATAATATACATAAATCCAGTACATTAATACATAAATCGGCTATATTTATAAATTTCGATAAAGAAAATTCACCCAGTGGTGACGATGATAGCGTGACGATAACAAAGGCAACAACGATACCTAAGATTTGCAAACAAAAATTAGCTTAACAATTGGTAACAAAAACCTCAAGGCATAACCTCCATTTTTAGTACAATGATCTGATAAAAACAACCAAGCTTTGCTCGTGAATCGGAGGCTAAAATAAACCCACGCTTATAATGCACACCATGAGCACAGGATTGCTCTGGAACCGTCAGCACCAGCTGACGATATAGTTTCACAACCCCCGGGCGAACCAGGGTACCGTGAAATCTGTTCGTTGAAAACGTAAACATTTTGCTGTTCTGGAAGTAAACGTTTTCCTTCTCATAAAATTCACCTTACAAACAAGTCCAGATACAGTCTAAGCGATCAGATGCGCAACTCGAAAATGTTTTAGTTCCAAATAGAAATTTTTTTTTCAAAAGTAACCCTTGACTGAAAAAATTTTCACTTTTTTTCCAATTTAAAACGTCTCTCGGTGAAAACTTTCTCACAACTGTAGTTAATTGGTAATTAATTTCATTTAAAAGTGAAGAACTTCCAAATTCCCTTCGATTTCACTTCCAATAATTACTTCGAAAGTGAGTCCCACATCTTAACAGATCAATATTGTACTAAAGAACACTGTAAAATTGATCTATGATGGTAATGATATTACAAAGTATAGCGTAAAGTAAAGGTTTTTGATAATATTAATAAGTCTCTCTTGAGAAGTTCTTTACTCTCAAATATTTAAGATTAAATCTTCAAAAAACATTAAGACTGAGCTTTATTAGATTTTAAGATTATATACTCGTATCTCAAGCATGTTAACAAGGGGGTGACATAAGAAAAGCATATCCATCCGCCGCAAGGAAAAGGCGAAGTCACCGACACACAATTAAGCGGAAATGGGGGAAAGCTTACGTGGAAGGCGACAGGGGAATATTTGCTGAGCTTGTTTTCGGTGAGCATCTAGCTGAGTAAGCAAATGCCGAAAGCAAGTGGAAACATGCATCTAAAAACACTACATCATCAATATTATATCTGATCAGAGCATGCTACGAAATGAGAGTGGTAGGCCAAAACTTATCATTCATATGCATACCATACATAATTCATAAATTTTTAGGGTGAAAAGTGGGTAAAAGGAGATAATTCCTCAAAACGAAGTAATTTCTAAAATACAGCGAGTAATCCGATAATCAGAAACTTTGACAAAGAACTGCTTATATATACGAAAAAAGTAAGTAGGAAAATTGACGCAGTATCAGTATACGCCAGGGTACAGTGTTGGGGCCATTCCGTTCTCAAAAGCAACCACGAAGACTTGCCAGCAGTGAGGGTAATCGAACGAAGTAAGCGCATTCTCAAAAGTTAGCCATCTGAGTAGGCACATCGTGAATACGTTTCATATTAGAATATGGCAGTGAACTTCAACCTTTTGCTGGAAATGAATAATTACGCTGCAACATTAGAAAGGGCCGACATTTAACAAAAACGCAAACTAATCTACATTGTTTTTTATGTAATCTTCTCTGAATATTAAGAACGCAATACATTATGCAATAAAGAAAAAAGTTGCCCGGCGCGTACGAATAAAGAGATTAAATACAAAACGGAGATACCACAAAGAATCAGAAATAGAATAAATAATCAACGGGAAAATATCACAGAAATGAGTAAAGTCAACTGGATAGGTCAAGATTCGAGATAAAAGTGCATGATAAAGGAATTAATCGAGAAAGGGATGGAGGAGTAATACATTTTAAAATGCAACCAATCAATAATAAAATCAACAAATAAAGATTACAGAGGTTTACAACAAAGAATGGTATTAAACGAAACGATAAGTTCGGTACAGTCCCCAGTAGGCTTCAAACGCATACGTAGTTTATTAGACTCCGTACGCGGATAATTTGTAGTGTATTAAGATCCACATCTTCAACTTCATCACGCACTTTTCCCAAAAATCATGACATATTTAACTATTTGAAATTTTGAATTTGAAATCACCTAAAATGATTTAGGCTGTGACCGACCGTAAGTCGTTTACTACATTTATTACATGCCGGAGTTGATAAATGGTACATAAGAATACTCATTGTAAATATAGAACAAATTGAATGTCACGAATACACTTATTAATTAAAGTATGTTGGATGAATCTTCACAATGAATCAAGAGCCTCTTTTGGACCAAAAAGTTTTTACAGAGGTATAGGATTGATTAAGTTTAAGAGTCATCATAGGCCTGTAATAAAGACGAAATAATAATGACGAAGTAAAAATCAGTGAGTAACGATACAATTAAAATCCACGGTACGGTAATGTAACTACACTGCCGATAGATAAATAAAATAAACAGTTCCTTTATTAATTTAATCCGGAGATCATTTTAATTGATTTAAATTGATTAATGGGTTTAAAGTAGCTCCTTGAAAAGAAGCTGCCGATCCTCCCGATCCCTTTCCGTTGCCGAGTTAAGCCTCTGACTGCAGTTAACATCGAAAAACGCTCCCAATGAAGCGGTAAAAATGCTGGAAGGAAAGAAAAATAATAATGAAGCATCAAAAACATGTCGACGTGTTAATCTGCGAGATAAAACCATCTCCGAAAACAAAATCTCTCTCCGTAAAGGAAAAATGCAACAGAAATACATTTCCACCAAGTAATGCCGAGTCTGCGGCCAAATTACGATTTAAGTGCAGAGGTAAGCGGATTTGATTTAAAATGATTGCAAAATCACACGAGTGAGGCATCGTAAATCACTTCATCAAACTGTACCCTCGACAAAATTCGGGGGCATTAAGTTGCCGGCGAGGAGAGAGATACACATCTCCGTGAAATTTTATTTGGAAAGTATTGATTTTTGGGTTCGGGCGCACAAGGGCCAGAGACAAGCGTCAAAATAAAAAATCTCACGTGCTTAGCGATGACGTTACATCAATCCAACCGAATAAAATGTAATAGAATGACGAGGGGAGCGAAAGAGCCTTTCTTTCGAAGAAAAGATAATAAAATGGAAAACACGAAAAAGTTTCCTTCGTTGAATTTTGTAAAGGTCAGCCTGCTGTGATGCTACTTTAGCTCAAAACTGCTCCAGAAGATTGGAGCGAACTTTACCGAGGTGCGAGTTCAGGAATAAAACCCTCAAACGAATAAAAGTGATTAGGGCCGGTAATGAAAGTGTCTCTCTAAAGAAATTACAATTAAAACGAACGAGTTACCTATTCCCATTAATGGATAAGTGCAAATTAAAAATATTTCCTGTTACGTGAGCAGATCTTCACCATGTTTCATCCGAACGACAAGAAGACAAAAATGTATAAAGTGGATAACCTGATAAAATTTAAACCGGCCTAAGTGGCACATTGTTTGCCTAATTTAGACTGAGCTACGGGAGTTGAAAGGATGACCACACCATTTGCTCGAATGCCTGTGACCTGTGATTCATCATTCAAGAATGCCACTACGTTATCAAGGAAATGCGTCATATCATTTTTAGCTGCCGTTCACGTAAACAATTAAGAGAACATTTACGAAATAAGCATTGGAAGAGAACACAAAATACTGAAATGGTAATCATACACATCTTGCTATTCTATTCTATAATCTGGATTAAATCGATCTTTCGAATTTCTCTTTTTTGTTACTATAGATCGCCCATAATTCCCAATCATTCTTAATAATGACCGTAGCCTGAAGATAACGATCCATCCTATAGAACCGACATATATTCCATCCTACACAAACCTTCGATGCGCTATTCTGCAATTATTTTGAATCTCATTCCGTCATGAAAAATTAAAAACCGAAGAAAAAGTATTCAATTTTTTTAACAATTCTATAAAAACAAAATGTGAAGGAATAAGAGGGAATCATGTACTGCGCATCAAGAGTAGGCCATGAATAACTTACGAACTCGCTGCTGTTGATTCGCGCAGAATAATTAATCCGGACTAGAGTATACGCGGTTAAATAACACGTCTATAGACTTAAATCTAACATTAAATGAATTTAAACGAAAGGAACAACAGACAGATATCGGAGATTGCGATAGGAACTACCCAGGCACTGATAACGACGCATTATATTTCTATTAGCTCAATAACTGCTCAATATCCTCGTTTACCAACAGCCGAATACTATAAATTACTAGTTCAAGTTACGCAAGCGTGAATCTAAAAGATTAGGAGCAAGAAAAAGTGTCGAGATGAGCCTACATATAGTAATATTCATGCAGAAACTTTTCCCGAAAGTTACATATTAAGGAAAAAATATGTGATAGCCGATTAAGTATTCTCTTCTAGCGGATTAAGCTTTCTCTTACATATCCTATATATGTCCCCTTAAACTTTGTTTAGAGACCAAAAGAAGATTCCTAAATGCTTAGAGAGTAACATACAATCACTCATCCGCAACTTTAAGGATCATAAAACCTTTTACATTATATGTGATATTACTAACAGAAAAGATGCTTCAGAAATAACATGTAAGAAAGAAATCGATTAAATAGGCGATAGGTTACAATAAGCGCTATTAAAACAAATTAATCTGACAAAATATTGCCACATTAGACAAACTTATGTCAGTTAAAGTATCTTTTTCGGATTTTCGGAAATAAAATTTTCGAGTACCTCCCAGTAGTTAATGCGTCAAGAAACAGAAATATAGAGAAGAATATTTATCTGCAATGAAGGAAAGGGCTAACAAATCACTTCCCTTATTTAACACACTCCATGAAATGTCAAGAATATTAACCTTTGGTAGCCGAACTCATTTCCTTAAAAAATCATTCATTTCTTCATTTTATTCTAAATTCTATAATCTATAAAAACGCACTACTTTACAAGTATAAAGAATATTTACGAAATTAATCATAACAAAGCCATGTAAGTCATAAATATAAACACCTGTTACTTTTTCATCAACTAAACCGGAACACAAAAACCGAATTTACTCCATCCACAAGAAAACCCCACTTCGCTAGCCGAAACGGGATTCACCATCACCACCATAATCCGCCATTTTCCGCCAAAAGACAACTGAGGTGCGAAACATTCACCACACAAAATGAATTACAACGGTAGTCGTACCGCGGACACAATGCAATCATGCAAAAACGAGAGCGCAAACGAATTACCACGAACGTAAAGGACTACAGGTAAACGAACTTCGACGCCCGATACCTAATACACGAAGTGCTCACGATAAATTACAGAAGGTTTTCCTTCGTACTACACTAGTTAACCTTGAAAAGCGGTGGCAGCGTGACGAACCGCACAACACGCCGGCATGAAAACGCCTGAGAAGCTGGTTCGACTAGAAAGATGGAAAACCTTCGGGGAGAAAGTCAAAAACCAAATCGTTCAACAGGTTTTCATTAAGAGTTCGGATAACTCTTACTTTCCTCGCCATACGCTCGCGAGGTAAAAAATAAACAAGCTCCAGTGAAACAAAGGGCTCGAGAGGGGCTGTTTACCTTAATTTGTTTGCCTACCCATTCGATCCTCTTCATTATATTAACGATAAGATTTAGCGCTGTGCGTAACTACCTACTGGTGACAGTTATTCTGGACGGCGTTAATCGGAACGAAAACACCTCCTCCTCCTAATGGAGAACTGACTGACAGTAACCCGTCCTTTCTCATAAATTTAGAATATATAAGAATATATTATAATTTTAAAGCTGTTAGTCGTTACATTAACACCGTACTCTCATATAATTATTTCTAGCAAACGCATAAAACAATTGCACAACACGTGAACAAGTAATAGAAATCTTCCTTTCCCTCGCGTAGCTTAAAAAAAATCCCACATATCCTAGACCAATTATTAATGCAGAATAACGTAAAGATCCGATAGATTTATACACGAACTTCCATCAAAAATGACCGAAAAACAGGATTTCAGATATTTGACACCGTACTAAAACTGAAAAAATCTCGCGCACTGTGGAGATATATTAAAATGTTACTACCTCTACCTTTTTCTTACCAACTGGTATAAGTTTAAAACGATGAATCGCGCACATATCTAGGAAAAAAGTAACCTGCTACGAAGCATTTCCGCTATGGAGGCAGATGTTCGAGAGCGCCTGCTAGAATGAAAGGTTCCAAAAGAAGTAAGGCTATAGCAAAGAGGCTACACCTCCGGCGGAGAGAAAATTATCTTACCCTTAAATATATCACGGAAAGTTCTATGGAAACGCAAAACACGTAAGTTATTAAAAAGAGCATATTTCTATAGATATTCAAAGACACACAGCCATAGACAATCCAAGATATGCGATCGTATTTTCCGTCCAGCATGGAAGAAACACTCGTGGGTTAGTAGTTCGTCGGATTCAATTTAATTACCGTTTCAACCCTACACGAAAATCGTTATCGACTCTCGTAGCAGATAAGAATTACCGACATTAACTTGAAGTACCTTTCGAACGAAATAAAAAATTACTTACGGGAAAAATGAATAATCAAGAAAATGATTTTTACCGCAACACACGGAATTTTCATAAAGTTCTTCCATAAATTCAACATAGGCTCATTCATAACGACTTTTATAGCATAAAATTTGACCTTGAGGTATACTTCAGCCATTAGAGAATTTAAATCTTCGACCACTTACTTAATACATCGATAACTAACGAACATCTTTCACAAATAAAAGTTCTCAAACTACAATAGCTGAACTAACGAAAGCGAACTATGACTAGTATTGTTCCCATTCCTTTTACCGCTCGAAGCGCGGTTGCAATTTATTTCCCAGAGAATATGGGTAAAAATCAAGTACAAACTGAATCTCTGCCACAATCTTGATAAAATCTCTTACTTGGTAAGCAAATGCGGAAAATGACAACGACAATTCGCTCCTGACTTTCGCTCTACAACTTCGAGTACCGTGTCCGTTAATACAATGACTTACCTACTTTTATGCGCCATTTCGTATCTTGGGGACTGCTAGTCAAACAGTGAGCGCATGTCTTTTAATCAATGGCGACTAAAGTTCGGTGGAAACCAACAGATCAAAAGTCTGCGGTAAACATTAACTATAACTCACTCTCTTGAGATACACGATCGTATTGTCTTGTTTACTTTACTTTCCTTTCCTAAAACCACAAATAGATTAAAAATACAAATACTTTGCTAGAACTAATGAAAGTTCGATAAAATATTTCTTCGACAAGAATCTACATGCTACAAAAGCAGAAAAATGTTTATTTAACGTTCTTTCCTGCGTCGGTTACGCGTTTCCATGGAAAATCGATACGTGGTTGAATACAAGAAATTGTTTACGTCAATTTCAAAAAGCTATTGCCATATTTAGGAGTTTATTCTTACACCACTTTAATATAAATAAACAATAAATATTTCCCTCAAAGATGAAAAGTTTTAAAGAATTAAAAACGTTCAGCAGATATTAACGACCCTTCCGACAATATGCGGACAATTCAGCCGCTATAAAATTTGAAATATAAAAATAATGCTTTCAGCGGGACAAATTATACGTTCGATTTAAAAATACTGCTGCGCACATAATAAAGCGTTCTCTTGGCCTAAAATACAAGAAAAACGACTGTTGGTTGTCAACGGATTCGGCGCCTTGGCAGAAAAATCACAACGCATAATAAATGGCTCACTTCACTGAACTGAATATGAGGTGAACTTTCACGTAGCAACGAAACAATTCTCAATTAAATAACATTTATAAATATGTCTATTAACAACCCAAAATGGGTCCTTGTGAATCGTTTACCGTTCCCAAGCTGTGTTGGAGTGCACCATTCATTGGTTGCGAGAACTTAATTTCGTTTGAAACGCAAAATTTAGATGACTGATTTTTGGTATTGCCGTACCTCTTCGACATATCACGACATAGGAATATAAAAGGCACGCAAACTATCAGCAATTTACATAGCACTATAAAGCCTAAGTAGTTAGCAGTCAACTTTTTCATGCGGATAGAGCCGGAGAATATCTTAAATGGCTTCAGAATAAAATTATAATAAACACTTCCCATCTAGATTTTCACGAGATGATAACATCGAGGCCTCCGCAAATATAGTTTTCGCAAAATTGAACATTAAGTTAAATATCAAGTCAGAACGGCGAAGAGCTCTTGAATACAAGCAAATCAGCTAAAATACTTCGACAGACATCACGAGAGATCGTGTTGATGAACTACCTCCTCAAACATTGACAGAAAAGTTTAGGACCAAAATAAAAAACTTAAAGCAAAAATTTCGAAATCCCAATTGTAGGAAAACCACAGCTCTTACACGATACTGATGCACTATTCAACGCTACATAGAAAAGCGATCAAATGAATAGTAACTTACAAAACAAGTATATAAAGAAGAGCTGCCAAAAAGCCCGAAAAGTTTAGCAAATAATTAAGTTTTTCACTTACCTGACTGGTGCTGAGAGATATTATCGCATTCTGCGCATCCGCAATTTGCTTTTTAATTTCCAAATTCTAAAAATAAAAATGTCAACATCAGAAATAATTTCGCACAACGTATACTTCTACTAAATAGATGATAACTTCATGAAAGTCCATGAAAATCTTTTCTTGCGTAAAAATATTACGGCTAGCTTTAAGCTTATTGCAAAATAACACTTTTAATAGCACATCATACGGAATATAAGCAATTAACTTACCTCCGGGTCATTCCGTAATTTCATCATGCCAATCTGAAAATAAGAAAACGATCGTTCAATTAACATTCCGGAATAACATTAACAGAGCGGAAAATATGGAGAATTAATAAGGTTTCAACAATTTTATTTGGAGATGAATACACCTAACTACCAAATAAATTATTGAATATAAATTAGTTTATATCCCACTTAATACACACGTGACCATACAAAACGCACCGGTTGTAATGGATATCAACATGGACTTTGAAGGACACGACTAGAGGCTGACGGTTTAATCTTTTTAGCTAACTGAAGTATTTAAGAATAAGATAATGAAGAATACTTAATGATAGGTTTATAGCCGCTTAAACTTCATTACTTAAAAACTCATTACGTCATTGTTCTCAAGCCACAGGCCTTGTCCGGCGCATTTGTTAGGAAATGTTTTCAACTTCGAATTAATCAATACTAATGCAGAAATACCAAAAACCCACGATAAAGCTTATGAAATAGATATAATAATGATAGCCACTAGCAAAACGCATATTAACGCCTTTCACTGCAACACTATTGTGACAGCAAATAAAAGAATTCACTTAGAATAACTTTGTTTGCGATCAGTCCTGCGCTATGATATCGCCACTAAAACTAATACACCTGAAGACCCTAACTTTTGCAAGAGCTCAAACAATTGCTAAAATAAATATGAAACATATTTAAAGCAAAATATTTTGCCGTGGGTGTAAAAAAGTGCGATAATGTACTTGTAAAAGTAGTTATATTTGAAAACTATCGGTTTTTCCTTGAAAATTTGGCACACTGAGAAAGTGATTATACTTTTTTAAATAAGCTTAAACGAACATTTCAACAAATAAAATGCATTACTGAAAACTAAAAGAAGTTTTTTTTCCTTAATTTCTTGAGAAATATTCGCAAAAATACTTAATAACACAAGTTGCTTGGCGAAGTGCGCCGGACCTGTTTTATGAAAACCAACAAGAGCGTGGAAGATCCCAAAAAAGCTTAAGTAACGTCTTACCTGATGATTTAATATAGCTGTTTTTATCTGCTTCTGTATACCCTGTATATCAGCTTCAAGTAAACTTGATAACTCCATATTTCAATCTTTGAGTCTTCCTTTTCACAACACTTCCGTAGCGATACTCCTTTACACAACCGAGTAGCAGACCGATAGGGCGCTAAGAACCGAAGGTAGCAGTGCACAAAAACAGATCGTTCTGCATTCTTGCGCTGGTAAAATTTTACTTAGCAAATAAAAATGTATATGGAAAAATTCTGCGAAACTAGTTAACAGAAATGTAAAAACATTATTTCAATTATTTGTTATAATTACTAACGGTAATATCTAGTTTTAAAACTTTTTTGCAATCGATTTAAGATGTAACGAGGAACTATGTTTCGTGGCGGAAGTTTTTAGCAAGGCGCAACGGCATTGGTACGTCACAAACAGAAAGGCCGCTTAAAATGTGAGTATGGATAACGTATTTTTATTTCCATCTGAAAGCGGAAATTTTCCCTGAAAATAACAAATTACTAATTGTATAACTCTCTACAATTATAGTTTTCTATTTTTCCTGTATGCTATAACGCTGGTGATATATCATTCGCAATTGAGGAACTTGAGTTCGTTTATGCCTGGTATTTTATCACCTGTACACGTGCCGTTGGAAGAATATTCTATTTAATAAATTTTAGTAATATCTTCATCAAATATTAAACTTGTTTTCATGTTTAAATTTCTGGTTTAAGATAATCTTGTCTGCAAGGGCAATACAGAATGCGGTTAATTTTCAGATTCTTGAAATGGCTAAAAGATCTGCTGGGTCTGATTTAAATCATGAAAACTGGGCTGAAGAAGAGTCTTCTGAGGAACAAGGAGTATTCCAAAAGGCGAGCGCCGAGGAACTTGGAAAGCGAGTAATTAAAACTGCCAGGAGAAGAAATCCTCGTCTGGGAAACGTATGTACCTTTTAAATCTAATAAGTAAATTATCTTACACATTTCATTGCTGTAATCTATTCCTTTTTCCGATGTAAATATTTATTTCCTTCTTAAGTTCGGTTGATGTACTTTTATAATATGTCATCTCCATGTCATTCAGATCTTAGATTTGGCTAATAAAATGTATTGTCAAAATTGTGATTTTAAAGTGTTTTGCTAATAATAGTGGAAATGCTCCCTGTCTGATCTTGGTCGTACAGTTTCTTTTTGGATGTAATTGACCATTGTTAACACCTAAAGATTAATGCAGCTTAGGAATATATTTAAAACATGAACTAGTTGATTGAAAGTTCATGTATTTAATGTTTAATCGTTTTCAGGAGTCAACGAAAGGTGCGTTTGCAGGTTTTGAAGGCTTCAAAGTAGCCAGTAGCACAACACCGGGTTCAGTTAGTTTCAATTTCGGATCGGCGAGCAAGAGTTCATCCTCAAATGGTACATCAAATGAATCAGCAAGTATAAAGTCTACTCAGGCGTCAACTTCCTTCATATTATCTCACAACCCCATCACTACAGCAACCTCTACAATCCCATCCAGTACGACCACTACAACTACTAAAACAGATAAGACAAACACTGAAAGTTCACATTCCACCGAGTATTATGGACAATTGAAGAGCTTGAACGAAAGTGTTTCCGCTTGGATAAAGTCTCATGTTGACAAGAACCCCATCTGTATTTTAACTCCCATATTCCGTGATTACGAGAAATATCTTGCAGAAATAGAGGAAACTGAGCAGAAGAAGACAAAAGGTGATTCCAAAAAGGATTCATCTGCCGAGAAAAAGGAAGAGGGCAAGCCAGACACTACCAAGTCCTCATCCGACAAGACATTCAGTTTTGCTCTTGGACAGAATTTTTCTGCAACAAGTACTCCTTCCTCAACCACCACTATTACTTCTAAATCATCATTCTTTAGTTCAACAAGCACTTTCCAGAGTTCTTCCAAAAGTGATGCACCTGGGTCTAGTCTGGGATCTGGATTCCTTTTTGGAAAGAAGGCTGAGGAATCAAAAGACCAGAATATAAAGAATGAAGTCAATCCTTTCCTCTCTGGATCTAGTCAGACTTTTAATTTTGGTCAGTCGCAGGGATCTACAGGGGGGTTCAGTTCAACCTTCCCATCAGCTGGCTTTACTTTTGGAGGGTGAGTAAAGGCTCTCTGTTTTAAATTGTTCCAGGAAATGTTCATTTTGAATACAAATTTGACATTTTTACAGGTCTAGTACTTTTGCTAGTACTCCCAAAGTAGAAAGCACAGAGGGAAATACAGCAGATAAAGAGGAAGATGATGATGAGACTCCAAAAGATGAATTCAAGCCAATTGTTGAGGAAGATGCCTTGTATACAAAAAGGTAATTGAAACATATTTAACTTGGTTTTTTATGATTAGAAGTGTTTTTGTGGGTTTCTCATGGGGAAATTTTGCTCAGATTTTTTGACATCCTGTGTAGTAAGTATTTGATTCTTGTTAATTTGAGTCAAAATAATTTTATACATACATTGGGCCGATTTCTATCAACTGAGATATTTTTAGTCTCCTTAAAATAGAATTATTAGTCCTTGTTTTGTGATTAATATGTGAAATGAGTCACCCTAGTAGATCTGCATGAATATTTCTGTTTGCAATAGTTTGTTAGATAGAACAGAATTCCTCTCCGTCAAGTGTTAATTACTCAATTGATTTTAATAATGTCATTAAAGTTATTAATTATATATTTAATGTGTTTATTTAAGTTTATCTAGATGCTGTAAATTAATTACTAAAATGGCGTAATCTTAAAAGCTAGTCTTTAAAAAAAGAAAATAAAAGTCAATTTTGCATTATTTTACCAATGTTAATTATATTTCATGATTTATCTTATTCTCAAAATTTTAAAGGATCAAAACTGTATGTATGATTTTTATGAATTATATTTTAGAATGTCTGGAAAAACAACATAATGGTACATTAGTTTATCTTGTGATGATATTAGTTAACCCACATTTTCCCATAAATCATTATTCAAAGGGTAGCTGTTTTTTGATGGTATATTTTTAGTAAGAAGAAGTTAGTATGGAAGGGTATGTTGATGATTTAGAAAAAGATAAACTGATGGTGGTAATGCCTCTATTAATTTTGAATGTCCAACTCTAGAATATTATCTGTGACAAATACAAGTTAGTACAACTCCTTTACACCAAAATGTAATACCAAAGATATTTTTAATATCTGTTAAACAGTGAAATACCACTGATATTATTTCCATCTGCTGTTAAATTTTTCAATAGGTGCAAGCTGTTTGCAAAGAAAGAAGGAAAGTACAACGAATGTGGAATTGGAACGTTGCACATCAAACCAGTACCTGGATCTGATGATGATGATGATTCCAAGAAGATTCAAGTTGTCGTACGTGCAGATAATGCCATAGGAACAGTGCTCCTTAATGTAGTGCTCGGTGGCTCTTCAAAGCTGCCTGCTCCAACTAGAGTTGGGAAAAACAATGTGATGTTGGTGTGTCCTCTGCCTTCAGAGGCAGACAATGTACCCTTGCCTGTGTTAGTAAGAGTCAAGGAAGAGAAAGATGCTGACGAGCTATTTTCCCAGCTGACCGAACTTGATTAGTGCCCATAAAATTATTAACTCATTCAGAGTTAAGTGTCTGTTCGAGTTAGACAGGGCCAATTCCTCTGAATAGCATTGGAATGGTGCCTTGCGTCGCAAGGTGGACTTTAGGTAATGAATTTAATCGGAATGTTGCGTGACCTTTCAGTTTTGATGAGAGGTATTTTGAAGTGGCATGCAGGAGAAAGACAATTTAGATGTGGAAAAGATCAACTGTGGAGAGTTTCTCATCTTGATGTATCTAAAGACTGGTTGTTTCCATGATAAATTAGTGTTGTCAAATGTTTCTTGGTTGGGTCTTTCATTTAAATGGCCAGCCAATATTTTTAATCAAGAAAGTGCTAAGTTGTTGAATTTTGGCCCATGTGATAGACATCCTTTGCTGGTATCTCTGTTTGCCTGCTTGATTAAATTTGTTGCTAAATTAATTTCTTTTAAGACTGTTATGATTCCAAGGAAGATTTTTACCTGAACTCTAAATGTATATTTCAATAAGAATAAGAATTTTAATCAGCAAACTATTGGTTGTTTTAGGTCAATTTTAAATCAATTTTTCTTTTAGGTCTTAAAGGTAATGAAGTTTTGGAAGATATGTTAGAAAGCTGAAATCCATTATTCCTTGATATCGTTAATAAATGAACATGAAGGTTGTTTTTTTATATTTTATTTTTTTTTAGGCCTAAGAATCCATTTTAAAAACTTAAGAGGAACTTTGTTGCTTAATTGTTTAAGTCTATGATTGCCCTTCAAATTCCTTCTAAAGTAGTAAATTTTATTTTTGTGCATTTTTAGTTAGTGACTATTTAGTTAACTATTTAATTTTCCGGTGCCCTTACAGACATCCATTTATTTATAACAAATGACGAGCGCACACAACTATTCCCTAACAGGCTTCTAGATAGCTAAGTGGGCAGTACATTAGACTGTTGAAAGCAGTCCTGGGTTCAATTCCTGGTAGGATCCCACATGTGGGAAGTTACCTCAGCTGTGAAGCACTTTCAGTGATACCACTACTACCATTCTCTGACCAGAAAATTCTGATTAGCTGAGACTTGAGCCTGGGACCTTGGGGTTGGAGAAATAGCATGCTAACCACAGCTGTTACAATTGTTGATAAAATTTATGTTTAAGCATAACTGAAATATTTGGAAGACTACTGTTATCAGCAATAAATTTTATATCTAACTTTGCAAAAACCTCCCTAACGTAAGAATAGAAAAATATGGGAATAATTTAAGCATTAACTCAGGTTTTGAGTTGGGATAGTTAACTGTACTGTGACAAAAACTTCATCAACAAAATTTTACAGAATTGCAGAAAAATAGTTTAGGCGTATTTTCAAACTACTTCATTTCAGTAATCCTTAGCAAAATTTAGGATGTTTGTAATGCAAATACATTATTTTCTCTTATTGCGAGTAGGGGTTCAAGATACCTCACTCAAAAGTAAATAGGTACACGAACCAAAATGTTTGCGAGTCCCTGAGTTAAACAATGGAATGTGGTACTAATGGAGTCAGGTGAATTTCAGCTACTTTGATAACCTCAGTCAAATTATTAATGTGATTTAGAATTAATGACAGTATAGTCATTATGGTGATAGGTTTAATGATGAAATTACTTAAGTGGTTTTGTGACATTTCATTTTAATTAATCATGTCTATACCAAACTATATTTTGTAGCGCCATGGTTACTAGTTGACCTGCTATAGCTGACCATAAATTTTTGAAATTCCCACCAAGTTAATGTTTCCTAGAGTTGATCTTTGTGATGAATACTGTCTGAACCATTATAGCAAAGACAATGACCACTTTACACATTGTGCATTGGTGACATAAAATGAGCATGCATGGTAATGAATCATAATTGAGCTATGGGATCAGAAAGGATGCTATGAAATAATCTAAAAAGGTTGGATATAATGAGACCTATGTGGTTAGGGGAAAGGAGTTACTAGAGAAACAGTATTGACAAATCGTCCACTTGTGTGATATTTATGTGATGAATGAGAGGAATTAAATACAAGGCATGTTTAAGGTCATGAAAAGCAGTGGGCAAATTTAATTCTGGGAAGGTTGAGTATTCTTTATTCTTATGCTTGAATGAAATGGAAATTCCTTCTATAAGGATATGTAAGAATAAAATTACATTTACTCTTTTCCACATTTTAAAATGTAATTTTATTCTTATATATCCAGGTAATGGATTTCCACTCTACGCCTGCCACTATTGATTTTATTCTTTCCACAAGTTAAATGCTAAGAAAAAGAGGTAATGAACCTCTTAGGCAAGATTACATTAATCATGAAACTACAAATGAATTAAATTTATTGGTGTGGCTTATAATCCTTTGGACAAGGACTGCTTTTCTCATAGGGAAAAATGGTTAATTGTAGATTTGTAAAATTTTCTTAATTTATGGTACAGGGAAAGACTCTGACACTGATTATTTATATTACTATTTATGTAAAAATATATATGTTGCCTCAAATAAAACTTTCCAACTTCAAGTATCCTTTAAAAGTACTTCACATCTATCAAACATGGAGTGAAAGCCAATGATCTACTTTATCTGAGAGTAAAAATTGATACTATTTTCCTCTAAGTAATAATGTCATCCATCGTCTCAAAGATGACTATTTAAACCTAACTCAAAAAAGCAATTGTTTGGTTCAAAAGCAATTATTTCATCAAGCCAATAGACACTAATTATTTGGGGACCTTCATACTTGTTTTGAAAACAAACAATAGGGTAACCTATCATTACAAACCTAACAAAAGCATTCAGATTTATAAGATGAAGTAAGGGAATTATAAGAGTAAAGCACAAACTGTTTACTAAAATATTCTCAGTTGAGTAGGCCATTTAATTAATGTATATCAAGAATATGACTTCAAAATCTCTTTAATATCTATGTATTATCTCTTTAACATGAATTAAAAGCTATATAAGCAACTTAGAAATTCTAATAATTTACTCATCAATTAACTTACAGCTTTCACCATAAATACCTTTGCAGACTTGTCCTGGCATGTGGGCTATTGAGCACCTCTAACATGGAAAATTCAGAAGTGAAAATATTATTACATGAAAGATGAGGGACTTGTAAGTCAATCAAGATACCATGAGTGGGGGTGAGTAATATCTGATCAAATAATAAGACCTTACTGCAGATAAGGGTTAAAGAACATACTGAAGAAAAAGACTAATAAGAAGATTAATAATAATCAACACACAATTTTCTAAGAATATCTGCATGACATATCAAAACGTGATGAAATAGATGAATACACAGTAAATAAACAGATAAGTTATTTTGTTCATGGTTTGGGCAGCTGTGCTTGGATAAATTGTAGAGTGGTGAAAGACTTCATCTAAGGGATGAACTTAGGAGGGCTAAATTTGATTAATTGTGTATGTTGTATTATTATTGTATGATTGACAAGAGTATTAGTGTATCCGATAGCGTCATTGTTTTGTGTTGTATTTTTAGGGGAGGGTGGAAATTACTTTGTCCAAATCTTACCACCGGAACATTGTTCTATTTGTAAGATTATCTAAATAAATAAATACGTCTTTGTCATAAAAAGTAATAAACAATATTTATCATTTTGCTACTTATGTTTACGGTCTGGAAAGCAAGNAACTTTTTTGTAAAGTAAGTTTTTTCTAGGTTGATTATCTAAATAAATAAATACGTCTTTGTCATAAAAAGTAATAAACAATATTTATCATTTTGCTACTTATGTTTACGGTCTGGAAAGCAAGTTAATATGAAAATTTTAATGACAATGACAGATATTTTTGCAAATAAAATAAGGTAAGCAAATTTTCAGAACAATGATACAATTGGGAAATTTTCTTTAATTTATAAACATAGGCTAGGTGAAATTCTCATATTTAACTGATGGAAGATGTTTCAATAGCCAGCAGAAAAAAAGTACAAATAGCCTTGTAACTAATGATATTATTGATGTTTATTAACATAATGATAAGAATTATTAACTACTGGTCATTAATCACATTGAAAATAATCAAATAATAGAACCAGACAAATTTTACTTACCACTTAAGAAGTAGTAAAGTTTCCAATTTAAGTATAGAATAGTTTTTCAGTTAATATTACTCATATATTTGTTGTTTAACAAACAAACTTGCAAGGTTTACACAGAAGAATAGAAATCTATGGTAAATATAAAGGTCTGATTATTAGTTTTTGAATCAAATTAATCTTTCCTAAAGCTTTCTGGTGAAATTCAAGCTACCTATTCCATCCTAAAAAAGGACTTGAATGCATCCCAAAAGTCAAAGGCAGACAGGAATCTTTATAGTAAGAAACAATGTGAAAGATAGTCACTGTGATTAAAAAAACAATTGCTGATATGCTTCAAGATTACAAGAAATATAAGCATTAAAATTTTAAGCAATCTCCTGCATAACATCTAAAATGGAAGTAAAACTAATTATAGCCCAATTTCTTGGTATCATTGGCATCCAGAGTGGATTCTTGTGATAAAATTAGTGCCAAGAAATAATTCATCATCATAAACACAAGACAGTCCTAAATTATGTAAATTTGAATGAGGAACTTAAAGGCATGACTCTTATGCACATTTTAGAATCAAGATCACATGAAGCAGTTTCCTTATTCTTTAATTATATTTCTAATTCCACAAAATTTCAACGTGTGGTAATGATAGAATGGTTGAGATCAAGAGTAAAATAAATTTAATACCTCCTAAAATTATTTCTACAATCAGATGTCAAAATTTAAGAGATGTTGTCAAAAGTATCTTTTGATTATGTTACAATAAAACTGTAACACAACTTAAGGGTGTAACATAAATTGAAGTTTTTCACATTTTAATTCATAGTTAATTCTAAATAATTCTGATGCATGATGCAACTAACACACAACATAGAGGTGGATATATTTTACAAAATAAATGAGTTCACCCCTAACTCTTAAATTTAAAATTACGTACACAACGTATTTTATAACTGAACTCCTAAAGATGTTTCTGGAAATCAATTCATAAAGAATTGGCTTCACTTTATTCATGAGAGGATGACAAATAGGAAATCTTTTTGGTTTGAAGTAAATTAATTGTAGTTTATAAAAATAAATATGATAACATTTGTAAAATCTTGGGCACAGATATTCAGTATAGAGAGAGACTGGAAAATTTCATTAAAAAAATGCAAATTGTTAGAATATGAAATTAACAAATAAAATTTTTAAATTTCATAAATTCTAATCAACTGACATGATAAATTATCAATTACAATTAACTCAAATTATCATTGCTTTAAAGACAGTTATTAAAATGAAATCGAGGATGAAAGGATCAATATGAAATATAAATGTCAGAATATTAAAGGTTCTACGTGAGTTCTTGAAGAAATGGAGACTAAATAGTCATCAAGAAAACAAAAATCGTGGTTGTAGACAAGAACAGAGAAGATACAGAAATAAATATCAAAATAAACAACTAGAAGATTGAACAAGTAAAGTACTTCTGCTACCTAGAATGCATAATTACTCGTGATAATCAATTCTTGGCAGAAGTAAAGAAAATAATGGCATCAGTTAAAAGCCTTCTATTGCAAGGAAAACTTAACCAGCTCATACATAGATTTGACAATAAGGAAAACATTTTGTGAAAACTTTCCTCTGGAACCGTATTTTATGGCTGCAAGTGTTGGAATTTTAGACTGAAAAAGCCTCTTTGAATGCAGTAGAAATGTGGACATGGTGGTGAATGCTGAAAATTAGCTGCACTGGAAAGAAAAATACCTTGAAATTTAAAAAAAGTGAACAAAAATAGAGAACTGGTGAACATGATGGAGCAATGGAGAAATTTTTGGGTCATGTACTGAGATATCACAGACTGATTTAAGCAGTTTTGGAGGGAAAAGTGTTAGGAGAAAAAGAAAGAGTACAACTGAGCAGAAAGTACCCATTTGAAATCTAGGTTAGAGTAAGGGTGGATACATACCATAAACTCAAGAGAATGACAGAAGAAAGGTTCTACTGGCTACAGTAACAAGGCTTTTGCTTTCAGATGATGAATGAATGAAATGTCAGAATTCCATTACCAATTGAAACTGTGGAGCTCATCCTCATCCTCTCTTGTCATGTTAAATACAGCAATTAAAAAGAAAATTGTGAATTATATATTTATAAACGAAAATTAAAAATCTTACTTACCTAATGTGGCAAGAAGTACATACTGCACTCACATAAGAAACTTCAGTTAAGTTGTTCCTTTCTCGTATACACTAAGAAACAAATATCAAAGAACATGCACTGAAAGCATTTATAATTTTCAAAATTCAGGGAATGATTTGTTTAGTACTTTATGGGATATATAGAAAAAGTATTTCATTTGACTAAACCTAATACAAAAATCCATCATATATTCAGCTATTACATTACAAGGATTTGAGCCATTCCTCTTTATCAACTAAACAAATATTCTGTCCTCTAAAATTTCCATTAATAGCTAATTTTATCATTTCCAATGCATATTGTTTGTAGTCTATGAAATTTCCTACGACAGCAAAAAGTACTAGCTAAAGGATCATGTCCTGATCTAACTTGCTTTACTGCTATGAAAAATTCTTAGCTTAAAAGTGCATGAAAATTTAAAAAAAGAAAAGGTAAAGCTTAAAACTACAGAAAATAAATTTATATCCATGGAGGAATATCAATATATACAAACTCAAAAACTCTTACAGTTGCTGAATAACTAAGGTAAAGTTTTTTTATATGAAAGTATCATTACTGTGTACAGTAAAAGAAATGTAAAACTTTTTTGTAAAGTAAGTTTTTTCTAGGTTGATGAATTAAGTCCAGGTGATAATTTGAGACATGGTTAAGATTAAGATTATTTAAGAAAAGATTTCGTAAAACAACTGATTGAAACACCTTGCAACAAGAAGATTTGGCAATGCAAGTTAACCTTTTACTTATATATCATTCTCTTACTTCTACAGTTTACATTTTTATTTTATTTGCACATTAATCAGTCAACATTAATTGATATAGATATCTAGTACAAATATTACCAAATAAAAGATAAGTTATGTCAATTTCGACAAAAAAAATTCTTACGTCATCATCATCAAGTAAGCAATATTTCAGTTGAAAAATATCTTACATTATCCTAAGACCCTAGAAGTACAAAGAAAAACAATTATTTTAGAAATACTATTTAATGAAAAGCTTAGATCCCATGGTTATACATTGATGTCATACATTATATACAAAAGATATTGTTAGAAAAACCTAATTCCTGGATTTAAAAGTTTCCATCTCAGACAGATGTTCTTTACAATCTACAACAAAATAACTTACTGCAAATCCTAAAACAATTAAGAGGGATGAAATTTACCAATCATAAAACATTCATATTTCAAACCAAAACAACCATATCATGGATGACAGCAGACCTTCAACAAAATAAGAATGTGATCTTTACCACCTGGGTCTAACTGACTAGAGTAAAGAAGTTTCAACTTTGAGTCATACCCTTAATTCAAGATCAATAAAATTTCACCTTAGTAAATCATATAGGCAACAGTAACAGTAACCCAATTTAAAATCGCAAAAAATAAAAGTGCTTTTACAATACAATATAATTTATATGAAATTTTTAAAACACCATAATTAATTATGCAACATAAAATGTCCATAAAATTCAGTTCATTTAACATGGAAGAAAAAGATGCACTACCTTCTATAAATTCACAGTAGCCCATTTTATTATAAGACATCTACAAGAAACTTAAATAGTCATAAAAGCTTCCAACAAATTTCATGACCTTGGTATGATTTATAAGTTATTTACATAGCCAATTATATACAGCATACTAAATAATAACATAGCCTAACAGTACAATGAAAACAGAATATAATTAAATTTTTAAATGAATGTTTGGCACATAAAATACCCTATGTATCTACCTATTGATTACCATGCTAGAAAGAGAAAGTTTACTGATACAAACTAAAAAATACTCCATATACACAAATCAACAATTAATTTACAAATTTACTTGTAAGGTTTTGATAGACAAAAATATATAAATGTGTATGGTATAGAAAAATCTATAATTTGAACAATACTCAGTGTCATGATTGCCAACCTCACTAAGGCTGACTAAAAGACCTGATTCAGCAATTTTTTTCTTATTGCACATCTTTCAGGCAAAAGCAACAAATTGAGTTAATAAAGATTTTTAATTATCACTGGTAGATGATTAAAAAATTGAATGATGAAACTAAACCTACACACTATAGAAATCATTGAAGACTCAGCTCTTAGACTAGCTAAGCATAAGCCAACATTCTGAAATTTCCATGAAGTTTACCAAATAATAGGAATAAAATGATAAAAAACTAATTACTCACTGTATCTGACCGAATACGAGCCAACATTCAAACCTAATATGAAAGACTTTTCTAGCTTAGCTTCTGACTCAGTCATAAGTGAGCTCAAAAAGTGACACCATTAACTGTTGGCTCTCCAGGATTGAGCCTTAGTTCTGCACATGCTTTTTGAAAGACAGTCTAATAAAAAAAAGGATTGCAGATGATTCTTATCACTAAATCTTACTGCTCTGAGACAATACTAATAGAACTGAATAAACTGCATTCAAGAAAAACAAGAAGCAACTGATAGAAGTCAAGTATCTTCTTTCAAATACAAGAGATGATTACTAGCAAAACTTGAAACTAAACATTGATCAATAATGATCTACCATGAATATCATAAATGAAATAGGTGATGGTAAAAGATAAATTAAGATGAGTGAAGTCAACACTGCTTTATAAGAACAATGAAATTCACGATTTTGAACTAGTAACTTTATTCAAAAATATATATACTAAATAAAAGGATTAAATTTTTTTGATGCCTACAGTTAAACCATCTTCAGCTCCTTCCTTAAACCTCAAATAATTTACTCGATTCCATACATGCGTGTCTGGAAGACATCTAAATAAAAATCCAAGAAACTTCCACCGCAGCAAATAGGGTAGGAGCACAACATTTGCTAACAGTTGGCTTCTCTTCGTGCAAATACAGTAGTTTCCAATATTTCAGCAGTCGTTCACTTACAAAATATTTCAGAAAATTTTACAATTGTAGACAAAATCCTCTGTGTCTACTAGAAAAGATTTCAAAATTACCACTATACTTAAACTAATTTCGATGAAAACTAGCTGATATGCTAGGTAAAAAGGTTCACTTCAGGGGAGCAGAAACCAATTTCTTCATCCAATCGTACAGATTGTTCCCACGCTTTTAAACAATTGTACTCAACTCATGATACTACCATTTAGACATCACAACAATCAAAAGCACTTAATAGATCCTATTTATGTACATATAAATATTTACACACAACACAACAATGAGGGATGAGATGAAATATGTTGCCTGGATTTTTAAGTAGTCCTTATCACTGTAACTTCCCATTATAAACAGGCACAAACTATTGAAATGATTGATGAAAAGGTAACACCTAGTCTTTCCTTAGCGGTTGCTACCAACAAGTGCTAGTGATGTATTACGGAATACATACACCAGGTTGAAACAAAGCCACTTCAAATTTTCTCAACAATACTCAAACACAACAACCAGATTGCTATGTTTTCTGAGCAGTGTATGAATGATTAAATGAACCCATCTGACCAAAGCCAGTTTGTATGTGTTGTAAATGCACTTCCACACAATTCTGAAAGCATTGTTGATTTTCTGGCATCAATTTCTCCCTTATTCCATCCAAAGAACCTTGAAGAACTTTCATCTCATAGGCACTGCGGTCAGCATCAGCTAGGTTCTGGAAAGAGTATTTTACAAGATTAATTTTACTAGGGAGTATTTAATTACAATACAAAGTTTAATACATTTAAACATTTTATTCCAATCAGACAACTACTCAGCATAAGTAGGCATTAGACTACAGCTCTTCGAGGATTAATACATCGATAATGGAGTTGCTTTAAAAGATGCAAACTGAACATAACAGACCCAAATAAAAAAATGTAGAAAGAGAGTTATAGAAGCTTAAAATTTTGATTAGTTTTATGATTACCAGAATAATCAAATTTGTTTTTATAGCTGAACAATAACTTTGAAAACAAGTGAACCAACAAACCCAGTCTCTTTCCTACCAGGGACTTCTGATAATACCGCAACCAATTTGCAAGCCGTGCCTTTAATTTGTGAAAGCCAACCAAACTGGAGTAACAAGTGAAACCTAATTTCGATATGCTCAGGCGTTACTTGGTGGAAAGCCATACTAAATGAAATTGAAATACTTTGTAATTTTCCACAGGTGTTTATTTCGCGACCGGTTTCATAAGAGGGTCTTACATCTTCAGGCCTGAAGATGTAAGACCCTCTTACGAAACCGGTCGCGAAATAAACACCTGTGGAAAATTACAAAGTATTTCAATTTCATTTGAAACCTAATTTGCTTCCCAAAAATTAAAAGGACCACATAATGATGTTTTGACCAAAAGATCATCATCTTTAGACCCAAAGGATGAAGCTTGACTTAGCTGGCCATCCTGACAGATGTAACCTAGGTAATCACCTAAAACCACTCCTGTTATTGTCCCCCCTTAAGAATAGTTTTAACAACTATATCAGCCAAGAACACCAATAATATCAGAATGAAAGAAAGGTAATTTAGAAAGCACAGAAAGTTAAAGTAATAAGTTTGATGGGATGATAATGACAGGTAAAGGATAAATGTTACTCAAGAAAATAACTTATTCGATGGTGACAGCTAGTGATGTGCAAATCATGCTTTTTCACTTCAAATCAAATTCACTAAAATACTCAAATTTGGAATTGAATTGACTAAACATTCAAATTCAATTTGGAAAATAAAGATAATATGTTCAAGTAGTACTGCAAATTATTGAAAAAAAAAAGTTTTTCAGATTAGATATAATTTCATAATTATAGTAATTATTATTAGGAAATACACAGAACACTGAAAAATGAAACCAAAAGGTAACATGAAAACAGCTTTCTTTCTCTAAACTTTTACTTGCTTTGAAGATTTGCAGATGTCAATTTGGACCAAAATTTTTGTCAAACAAACAAATGATTCTGATTCAAAAATTCTAATATATGCATGGCTCTAGTCACTACTATGATAACAATTGTGGAAGAAGATATAGTGTAAATCAGTAAGTATTTTAGTCTCCATAGGTTTGGATATGAGGATTGTATTTAAAATGAAAAAAAAATGACAAGTAAAAGCACACAAATCAACATGGACTGCATAAATATTGTGACCTTTAAACATAAAACACAAAATTCATTCCATAGTGCTTAATTATTCTTTCCGTAGACGTATTTCATACTCAGCTTATGTGACTTATTAGTTATTCACCTATTCTGTAGATCAGATTACTCTCTCTTTCTCCCTTTTTCAGAGTTATTACATTGTACATAAACCCGACAAGGTATGCATGTGCCAATTCACCATAATGCATGATGATACAAATTCGTTGAATATCACCTGAATCGCCCACTACCTATCTATATATATAAAGCAGAAATTCTGTGGGTTTGTGTAATTGTTTTTTTGTCCGCAATTGGAGTCCACACCGTTTGTCCGATTTGCATCAAACTTTGCATAGGTGTTCTCCGTGAACCGAAAGGAAGTACTGTCAACTTTTCATTAGCAAAATTAGCTGGGTTTGAACCAAGATCGTTCAGATAGATTTCCACAAGAAATACATGTAAAGTTCAATTTTATCGGGTACAGACTTTATTTCTTTTGCGATATTAAATTAGAAGAAATAGTCGCATAAGATCAAGATAAGTACCAAAAGAAGGGAAATTGAATACAGATTCTTATTATTGTCGTAGAATAAAGCTTTCGTTTCGAAATTGCAAGAATTTAGATAAAATATACGAATATTTTGTGAAATTTTGAGATTGTAAAGAACCCGTCCCCCTGACGACCAATGCGATTGTTGATTCCGAGTTCAGGCATTTTCCCATAAGAATGCATTTGTATNGTACTGTCAACTTTTCATTAGCAAAATTAGCTGGGTTTGAACCAAGATCGTTCAGATAGATTTCCACAAGAAATACATGTAAAGTTCAATTTTATCGGGTACAGACTTTATTTCTTTTGCAAAATTAAATTAGAAGAAATAGTCGCATAAGATCAAGATAAGTACCAAAAGAAGGGAAATTGAATACAGATTCTTATTATTATCGTAGAATAAAGCTTTTGTTTCGAAATTGCAAGAATTTAGATAAAATATACGAATATTTTGTGAAATTTTGAGATTGTAAAGAACCCGTCCCCCTGACGACCAATGCGATTGTTGATTCCGAGTTCAGGCATTTTCCCATAAGAATGCATTTGTATTTTGGCCCATTTAGAAGCAAATGATTATACAAAGAGGATGAAAATTTTCAGAGAATTTAATTATATCAGTCACGAACAATTTGTAGTGATAAATTACAGGGGCAACAAAAATCCATAGCACCATAATAAATTAGTGGAGACGGAGGAGTAACTTTTTGTTTATCAGTTCGGACTCTTGACATATTTTACGATTAAATCTTGCAAACTTGCACATTAACTTGAGACATGTATTATAAGAGAGAAATTCCATAATGATTCACATTCTTATTGTTGATTCTAGGTTTCGGCCTCGAACTTTGATTAGAAAATTTTTGTTTTCAATAACCTGTTCCATTGGACTAAACTAGGATGTGAGATGTTATTTTCTCTTATGCACAAATAGGTATACTATATTTAATCCGACATCTATTTTCCCCGTTGAGAATCAACGGGCACTTCAGCTAGTATATATATAAAGCAGAAATCTGTGGGTTTGTTTGTTTGTCTGAGATTGGAGTCCACACCGTTTGTCCGATTTGCATCAAACTTTGCATACATGTTCTCTGAGATCCGGAAGGAAACACTGTCACCTTTTTATTCGATAACTTTGCTGGTTTTGAACCAACATCATTCAGATAGCTTTTCATAAGAAACACACAAAGTTCGATTTTATCAGTTACAGACTTTGTTTCTTTTGCAAAATTAAATTAAAAGGAATAGTCGTATAAAATCAAAATAGGTACCAAAAGAAGGGAAATTGAATACAGATTCTTAATATTGTTGTAAAATAAAGCTTTCNAGAGTAAATTATTCAGAGATTTTAAATATTACAGTCACAAAAAATTTGTATTATAGTGGTGAATCGCAGGGGCAACAAACATACATAGCAGCGTAATGAACTAATGGAGATAAATGAGTAACTTTTTGTCTATCATTTTGCACTCATGACATATTTTACGATTAGAACCACAAGTTGAAAATCTTGCAAACTTTCATATTAACTTGAGACAAGTTTCAATAGAAGGAAATTTCATTGGATAACCTGTCCCATTGGACTAAACTATAATGAGATGTTATTTTCTCTTATGTATAAATAGGTATACTATATTTAATTCAATTTCTATTCTCCCCGTTGAGAATTAACGGACACTTCAGCTAGTATATATATAAAGCAGAAATTCTGTGTTTGTTTGTCTGAGATTGGAGTCCACACTGTTTGCCAGATTTGCATCAAATGTCAAAATTCTGTGTGTTTGTTTGTCTGAGACTGGAGTCCACACTGTTTGTCCGATTTGCACCAAACTTTGTATACGTGTTCTCTGAGATCCGGAAGGAATTACTGTCAACTTTTTATCATTAACTGTGCATGGGTTTGAACCTAGATCAGTCAGACAGATTTCCGTAAGAAATGAATGTAAAGTTCGACTTTATCGGTTAATAATTAACCCTTTTAGTGCTATCCTTCTTCCTGGGGTACTGGCGAGAAATGCGTAGGGTTTTTTTAATAAAATGTAGCACTTAGGGAAAAAAAAACAATATAAAGCTATTTGTTTACATATCTATATGCGTTTTATATTAATTGATGAGCTTAAATTGGTTAATAATAAAAATATTTTTGCGTTTTCTGAAATACATATGTTTTTATTTAAATGTCATCAATTTGAACAGATTTTTTTTCTAGAGCTGATATATTGGCCTGCCGCACTAAAAGGGTTAAATAATCTTTAATGAACTAGGCAATGGTTTACATGTACTTTCTTCCCTTTGCCCTCTGCACTATGTTTCAGAGTACATGTTATCAACACTTCTCAAGATGTTCTGACCCTTAGAGAGGGGTTTGATATTGCAGTTCAAAATAGAACTTAAAATTGTAGTTAAATAGAAGTGTTACTCTACATTAATATTAGTCATAAAAAAAGGATTCAATAAGAAAATCACAATTTAATCAAGTGACATGACATTCTGAATTACATTTCATTTTCACAGTTGCATGTCCTGGGATTGATTTTAATGAACTACAATGTATATGTGAATAAATTAAAGACCTTTGCTAAATAATCAACAGAACATAAGATATCATTGAATTGTGGTCTATATTATGAATTTGCATTTTAATCTTCTCACTAATCTCTCTATTGATTTCAATCTCTTTTTCTAGTGTTACAAAAGAAAAAAGCATCACAAAAGATAACTTTTTACCTGAAATATTTAGAATTTTTGCTGTGAATTTTTGTTAAGATGAAAAGTCAAACTTGGATGACTTGTTCTTAAATCTTTATCTTAACAAGCGTAAATTTGAGTCACAGTTTTTTGACTATGAAATATTCTGAAAGACAATTGTGTGAGAAGCATTTAGAAAGATAGATTTTTGACTTTTATTTCCTTCTGTTTTTATGTTGGAAATGACATATATATAATTTTTTATGCAATAGTAGTTTTCTTTCTGTCTCTTACTTTCTTTCAATTACTTAAATAGTTATGTATTTGTCTTTTTTCATATTATTTAGGCAAAGATGGGGCATGGGAGTTGATGCTTGGACAGCACAAAGAAGTTGCCCTGAATGTCACAGTGGTAAATTATGGGGAGTCTGCATATGAAGCCCAGGTTTTTGTCAGCCACCCTGAGACTTTAAGCTATATAGGACGTAAAGCTGATGTAAGTAACAAGGCCTAGAAACAACCCATTGGGTGGGTGAGGAAAATTTCAGCTATGAAAATAAAAATTATCCTATACAATGGTAAATTAACTTATACAATGATGCATAATTTGACCTTTAGATACAATTTTTATGAAAAAATCTAGGGTCAACTTGAACACAAGATAGTTATGATTGTTCACAGTTTTACGATTGATGTATAGTATTAAGTGTGAACTTTGAATTGGAAAAGATTAATATGCTGATTATTCACAAACTAATTATAGAAAGTGGCCCAATTCATATTAGATTAAGATTACAAAAATATATATAATTAAGTTTGTATATATCTATTGACCATAAAGGTGGTTTTAGAATTCAAACTCACATAAAAATTATTAAATACATATCTTTTATAGATCATATTACCC
>KZ308312.1:742971-772803 GCA_000376725.2 Ladona fulva
ACAAGTGCCTATTCTGTTAATACTGTTTTGACAACACGAGTGAAGTTTGTTGTGAACAGTTATGTAAGGATCTACCATTTATGTGCGGTGCTCATTGTACAAATGCTTATTGCTTCAAACACTTTAGCAAATGTGCACCTGTGTTCTACCCCGTAAAAACAACAACCACGTACTTCCGAAATCGAACGCGTTGCCCACTTGGCTATCAGGGAGCCTCAAAAAAATCAAATGAATTATAAAACTGAATAAATTACATTTTTGGAACATAGTGTTAAAAAATCATTTCTAAGGATAAAGTATTTCCTTTAATAGAGAAACCATGAATCCTTTAAATAATGCATAAAAGCATTAATGACCATAATTAAAATAAATATATAATCATTAATTATAATTATACATGATTTTTAGTATGTCCTACTTGTTGCATTTTTCCACAGAAGAATTAAGTTCCTTTGGTTAATTTCAAATTACATCTCATGATTGTGATACTCTTCTTCTTTCAAGAAATTCTTTTGGAAAATTTTTGTCCCAAAATTAGACTTGAGTCACAGTGATGAGAAGTTTCCCTGTAAGACTGACAAAATATTAAGAAAATTTCTTACTTTCACTTGTAGCATGAGAGATGTGAGGTCAACAATGAGAGAGAGAATATTGTTGTCTATCATTGGACCTTTCGATGGATCAATGTATGATTTAGCAAACTTTTGCACCATTTCTTCAGCTTCCTCTCTGCAACGTTCTCGCAAGCGAGATGGGGCAAGCATAGCAGCTAAACTAGGCTCTGGAGCAACCTAATGAAAAATAAAGAAGTGCTAATTAAAAATGTTTCAAACAAATGCAATGCAATAAAAACTTCTAAGATTTTCATTACTAGTTAAGGAGTTACATAAATTTCAAACTTTCAAAGATGTGACTTTAGGTTTTCTACATTATGTCCGAGTAAAAAGATTATACCATAAAATTATTTTTCCAAATTCTAGAGAAACATATAAATCATTTTCCTTGTTCAATCCAAAGTGTTTTCCAACCTCTCTACCATCATCAACCTTCCTTGATCGATACGTACATTCAAAATCTCTTCATTTTACATCACATGTAATTTAAAATTTACTCAACTTTTCTACCTTGATAGATTAATGCTTACACTTTTCATAGCATACTGAAATAATATTCATACAAGGTACAATCATGGTAAAAAATGCAAAGAAGGGAAATAACTCCCTTCATAAAATTGATAGGAATGGAAAAGGAAGATTTCAAGTTCATTAACAAAAAAGCTAAGTAGACTCCCTGAGTCAAAATACAATACAAAATAACTGTATACGACTGTTTTTTAAATGCTTACAATCTTGGAAGTACAGTGGTACCTTGGTTAATGACAGTATTTCTAAGGCAGATAATCATCAATATCCAAGATACAATTTCTCACAACCACAATAAATGATCACTGGGCAAATAAATATTATTATTATTATTATTAAATGTTTAATACACAGATTAAACTCATTTCAATATTATCTTTTATGATTTATGAACATTGTAAGAAAAAGTTTGTTTGGATAATCCATGTTTCTTGATTATCATGCATCCTCTCACCATTACTAGCCTAGATAATCAAGATATCATTCTACTAGTGAAATATTACAAACATAAAGTATTTGACCTGACAGGCCCCAGGTTGAAGATCGTGGATTGATAACTAGTAAACAAGGTTAACAGTGTAATAAGCTAGTTTTAATGATCAAATATTTTGATGAATAGTGGTAATAATGGTCTTGTTTACTTGGTGCTCTTTAGCTAAAACAGGGAAGAAAATTTTCCAGGAAAAATAAACAAACTTGAATACAGTCAATTCCGCTTAAAAGGGCCACCGTTTTATTGGGGCAGCCGCTTATTTGGGCCAAATCTCGAGTAACGGAAACCAAACTATTGATGTAATACATAATTTAATCGCTTAATCTGGACAGTATTCCGCTTAAACGGGACAGTAACAGATGCTAACTTGCTGTCTGTCATCTATCGTCGCCCGTCGAAGAAGCGCGATTAAGTAAGCACAAGTAAGTACATGAGACAGGAACATTGTAAGGGCGCATAGGCGCCAACTAGACTTAGATTGATACCCTTTNATTTTCTACGATAGATGACAATTTACCATGTTACGATGAAAATGAAGACTGTGAGGACTCGATTGTTGATGGAATTAAATTGAAAAACAAACAAAATGACGAAGAAAACGACGACGATGATGATCCACCTGTGCTTGTATCAAACCGAGAGGCAAAGGCATTTATATTTGGCCTACAGCGTTATTTTATGCAAGAAGGAAATGAAGGGAGCCCTACATCCGCATTGAATATTTGTGCAGATTTTGTAGAAATGCAAACTTCAAAAAACAAGATACAGACTACTCTTGACGGATTTTTGCAGAATAATTCTGTGAGTACCTAGCTATCTATTATTTCCTTAATAATTTATAATTAGTCCCAAAGTAATTAAATAATTTTATTTTACCTAAAAATCTATAGTATGTAATTAAACAATGTGAAATTTACGGAGTTTTATTCTTTTCCTAGAATGAAATTCCTCAGGGTGAAGGCGATGAGGCAGGTAGTGAAGGCACTATGAGAGGAGAGGCATAATAATGATTAATCATTATTTATAATTATATTTATTTTCTTCTCATTTCATCTTATTTTAATGTAATTCGTTTTTTTGCTCAATTATTCATTAAAGTGTTGAAAGAAAATCTTTTAATGTTTATTTTTTATAGAAATTCGCTTTATTAGGGTAGCCGCTTAATTGGGCCAAAACGTCCTAGTCCCAATGTGTCCCGATTAAGCGGAATTGACTGTACATCAAAGAATTCTGCTAATTAGGAAACGAGCAATGAGAGTAACAAGAGATAAATGTTAAGTAGAAAAGCACAAGCAAGGAAAATTCAACCAAAAAGAATAACACAATCTTAAATACTAGCAAATTGTTTGTAAAATCCTATACACCGAGTATCCTTTCGCAAGGCTTTGAAACATTGAAACAGAAGCTGAGAAGGGAAGGTTAGATAATAAGTGATGCCAAAAAAAGAATGATAAAAATAAAATGGAAAGATATATTATTCCATGAGGATAAAACAAAATTAAGAAAAATCTTTTGCAATGAAGGGAAAATTAGTTAAGAAAACTTAGAGACATAATAGCCTGCTGGAGCCAGTATTGTATGGAATGTTAGAAGGAAAAATTATAGAGGAGGACCTAAGCTGAATTATGAAAGACCGACAATAGAAAACACTAAAATTAGGATGGTTATATGGCAATGAAGCAACTGACAGGAAAAATTATAACTTTTTGAAAACTGAAACAAACTAATATCAGGATTGAAAGCCCTTGCCAATGTGTTTTTTTAGCAGTGTTTTCATGAGACTCATATGTTTTGGTGAATCAGAAATTAGGTTAGATTAAATTTACCATTTATTTGGCTATGATAGACCCCACTTCCACCAAAACTGACAAGCTCATTTAATATATTTCACAAATAAATGGTAGAATGAGAAGCGTGCTAAGTAAAAATCTTTGCAATTGATAAATCGCAAATAAAATCTCAAAAAATACATAAGAATAGCCCATTAAATGATACATCTTTCAGAATATTATCATGGTGCAATAATTAATTAATAATGATAATGATGTAACAAGTCTAAGATTTTAAAGGAATAACAAGTGTGAAAAATAGCGACACAACTGAGACATTAATGAAAGGTATTAAAATATATGAAATATAACCTACCTCTTGACAGTAACTTTGTACACCTTTTAAGTATCCTTTTAAATCTCTGTTGAGATTGTCCAGTTCTATGATCACACCTGCATATCTTCTCTGAAAATCCTCTGGTAAAACTGAGGTTCCAAAGGACTTCATTCTTTCTGCTTCTGTATTCATTTCTCTTAATTGATTAATTTTATCCTTTTTGACTGTAAGGATCTTTGAAAGCCGGACCTTAGCAGTAAATTAAAATGAATTTTTTATCAATAATCATTCCCATCATACAAAAACTGATAAGATCAAGCACAGTTAAATCCAGTGATTACATCACAGAGAGTTTGAAATGAAAGCCACAGTCACAGTGATGTCTAATTTATATCAAATATTAATCAAACTGATGAGAAATGTAGATAATTAGCCTTTAAATAAAAACCTTATTTCTCAAAGTGATTTTCACTAAAAGCAATGAATCAAATACCAAAATTTTCAGAAAAATATTTAAAATCATTACTATTTAATACAAAGACTAAGAAAATCTTCTATACATCAAGAAATTTAGATTAATTGAATTTAGACTTACTATCATGTCAAGAAATTTGACAGGAAATCCACCAAGAGTGCCTTCAGTGGGCAGATCACGATTTTTCAGAGAAACCTGCATTGAAGGTGCTATGGAATTAGCACTGGGTGAGGTATTGGGTAATGGACCTGGTAGAAGTGGATCATTTGTACCATGCAAGTGGCTGTTACATGGAGATGATGTGTTCGATGAAGCATCCATGGCAGTTGTACTAACGCAACCAGAACCTGCAGGCAGCCGTGGTGAGTTAAGGAAGGGAGCTATGTTTCGAGGGCGGAACTTTTGCGCAAAACTGGATACTAATATAGTTTCAGGAGGTTCGTTAGACTGAAATGAAAGTTTTGAAAATACACTTAGTACTTACACAGAGTACACATTTTATATTAGCACATGATCAAATGAGTGAATGTATAAGATAAAACTAATCAGCTTTCAGTAACAAAATAAAACTTCGTCAATTATACTTTGCTAAACAAAGTATAATTGACGAAGAAAATTTGATTTCTAGTGTTTAAGATTTAAGATGCTATTTACTTCATACTAATGTAATACCAAACATAGTAATAAAAAAGCAGCAGTGGTGTTATCACAAAGACAATCCAGTCGTACTATGATTAAAACATTTTTTTTAAAGGATTATGAAGGAGTTGATGTTCATGTCTTCTTACACGTTATCTGAGGTACAAGTAAATTCATGCATCAAAATGATGGGACTTAATTTAAATTATTTGAACATGTGTATTTAATATTGTTTAAGTCTGATCTTTTTAAGCCAGAATATGTTAACTTTAAGCCCATAAAAAGTTAACCTTTTTTCTTGTCCATAATAAGATATTTGCTGGAGGATACTAAAAAATCCAGTAAAATTTCTAAAACACTACATCATATTTATGAAAGTATATCTTATTATTAATAATTATGCAATAAATATCCAGTTGTTTTTTTTTACTGATTCAATGTATTTCTTGCATAGAGTTACTGAACCAGATAAATAAATGTATAACTTTGTAAATAAATCAACAAGGGGATTATCTTAGTACAAAACTTGAACATTTTCACACTACTGCCAGCTTCTTCAGGATGCCCTGAGTGTATTCTTCATATCCACATTAAAAGACAATCTATTGTTCTAAGTTACTCTCCCTCCCAACCTGTGCCATACAAGCACAGACTAGACAGATTTAGTTAATCCTAAAGAAACAGACCTGAATGTTGGATAACAGCAAATCATACTTCAGAAGACACTACAAAACCTTCAAGTATCATAAATAATGTCTATACATAAAGGTATGGCAAAGAGTTAAATCATTATGCTATCAATGAAAAAGAAGAATGCTTTTTCCATCTTTTTAACATCAAAACTCCACTAATATTTTCCAATTGATAATAATGAGCAATTTCTGAAAGCATTGAAAAAATGATAAATAGAAATCAAAACAAAATGAGAAAGTGCACAATGCTTGTATACCAAATTTTTACAGGGCTTGAGAATGTTTTCATAAGCCAAAAATAACTCTCTGATTTAGAAATAGAAAAAATAGTTTAGAAAAACACACTCAGATTTAGAAATCAAACACTACTAATCATCCTAATTAAGTCTCTTGATTGTTATCGTGACAGTAAAAAAGATTTTTAACATTTTTAAATAGAAATATAATTATGAAATCTAAATAAATCTCTATATTTATGTGAAAGTACACGATTCTGGAGGTCTACAAAACATAAGAATGATCAGCAAGGGGTCTGCAGTATCATAATGTTTAAGAACTGCTGAATCAGAGCTTCAAATGCATCAATAAAAATAAGCAAGCATTTATTAAGCATCTTGTCATTTCTATAGCAAAGCATTGCATAACAATGCTCAAAACTTTTACATAAGGGATGAACTAAATTTAAAGACTTAAAAAACAGCTCAGGAATACAAAAGTAATGAGATTTAAAACATTCATACATTTGAAAACATCAGAAACAGAAATGGAACTGAACTCATCATAAGCACTATGCTTAGCTAGCTATATTCATTACACATTAACATAAAATAAGAGAAAACTAAAAATAAAACATACCAACACTTCAAAATCTCGAACAGAATGAGTACCTAAACCAGGACGCTCAAAGGTAATTCTGTATGTGTCATCTGAGGTGTCCACAGCATCTATGCTGCCAGTAAACAGACCATCTTGTGGCTTCCTCAGGCGAGCTGTAACCTTGGTTCCAATGACCAACTGTAAAGGGATTTCATCAGGCAAATCTTCACGCAAGTGGTTTACATCTGCTGCCTTCCTTTGCTGCAAAAGTCTGATTTTCTGTCTTTTTAAATCCAACTCTCTCCTTTCTTCCTCAAAGAAAGCCTAAAACAAATGTAGACATAACAACATAAATCAACAGTATCCAAATAAACAAATATTTAACATTAATGAAAGGTATTAAAATATATGAAATATAACCTACCTCTTGACAGTAACTTTGTACACCTTTTAAGTATCCTTTTAAATCTCTGTTGAGATTGTCCAGTTCTATGATCACACCTGCATATCTTCTCTGAAAATCCTCTGGTAAAACTGAGGTTCCAAAGGACTTCATTCTTTCTGCTTCTGTATTCATTTCTCTTAATTGATTAATTTTATCCTTTTTGACTGTAAGGATCTTTGAAAGCCGGACCTTAGCAGTAAATTAAAATGAATTTTTTATCAATAATCATTCCCATCATACAAAAACTGATAAGATCAAGCACAGTTAAATCCAGTGATTACATCACAGAGAGTTTGAAATGAAAGCCACAGTCACAGTGATGTCTAATTTATATCAAATATTAATCAAACTGATGAGAAATGTAGATAATTAGCCTTTAAATAAAAACCTTATTTCTCAAAGTGATTTTCACTAAAAGCAATGAATCAAATACCAAAATTTTCAGAAAAATATTTAAAATCATTACTATTTAATACAAAGACTAAGAAAATCTTCTATACATCAAGAAATTTAGATTAATTGAATTTAGACTTACTATCATGTCAAGAAATTTGACAGGAAATCCACCAAGAGTGCCTTCAGTGGGCAGATCACGATTTTTCAGAGAAACCTGCATTGAAGGTGCTATGGAATTAGCACTGGGTGAGGTANGTGAATATAAATTAGCAAATGTTGAGAGTACTTTTAGAATGAAAATTCAGTTGTCAATTACTAAACAATATGAAATCATTTTCATGAAAACAAAGTTGAAATGGAAAGCTTATACAATTTAAAGGTTGGACCCAGAGTGAATTTATAGAAGAAATTTCAAAAGTTAAATTTAGAAATAAATTTTTTGTTCTAATAATGCAACCTCTCCTGATAAGTCAAAAATTAAGAGGCATTGTAGCTAGATATTAAATTTAGGTTAAGTCTCATGAATCTAAAGTCTGTGACACTGAATGAAATTTTATTCAGAAATTTATACTAGTGAGTCACTTTAAAGAATATACACTTAGATTAAGGTTGGTGAGATGGATGATATTATGTTTCAACTTGAAGTCATACTTTTCTGCTTATTAGGCACCAACTTAAGAAGATATAGTTTTACTTACACAGATCTTGTGAAGAATGTTATAAATTTGAACAAATTCAACCTGCATGCTAAGGCCAGAAAGGTAATTATTAAAATGTTTTCAACTCTTCCATATCGTGTAATCCAAACTCCAGACAAATCTTAACTCCAAAACTACTTTGGTTCCAAGCATTTCATTTCCAGTCAAGGATACTCCACTTGTATCTCTCTAAAACTTTACCAAGCAAGTGAAAACATTAAAAATTCAATACAATACTAAAGAGAAATGTTTAAAAACAATACTACAATATTTGCCAGAAAAAGAAACACATAAATCATGTATAATAACAAACTGAAATTACTATAGGGCATTTTTACTGCCTTATTTCTTAACACAGAATAGGGGCAAACATGTCTATAGCTGCAATTGATTTTGATTCCGAATTTCTGACAAAAATCCACTTTGATCAAAAATCGAATTCCTTGCTCACAAAAAATTTCTATATAAAAGATAGGTTTATATCAAGTTCCCGAAATCTATTATATGGTAGAAGACCTCAATGGTCAATACTCCATTTAATTTTTATCAGGACAAACACTCAGTATGAGTGCTCATATTAGGCAGCACTGTCATGGTTGATAAATAAGAATACGAATCACAAATTAATGATTTTCAAGAATTAAATTGCAAAATATACTAAGTAATCCTATTGTATCACTGATAATGAGCAATATTGTGAAAGAATTTGTGAAACTAAAGCTGACAACTTTAAAATTCATTAGCTAATGTCTGGTAATTAAAAAATCAGATGGGTGAGACTTAAAGTAAATAAGATGGCTGCTAAGGCACTCAGCTTAAAAGGAACACTGATCATAGCATTCAACTCCCATTATGTAATAAGAATCAACAAATACTCCTCTGCAATTAAAATGTTGACTGTTATTAATCTGTTTTCTATCATTTGGTGGCAAAACTGTTAAACTATTAATCATCTTTGATTTATAAGCCTAATCTGTTGGAAGTTTACCACAAACAAATAATCCTACATTTGCATCACTTACTTGACATTCCATTTGTCATAATTAAGATTAATTCTACATTTTGAAACCCCAAGGGATGCAAAATCACATATTACTTTCATTTTAAATTCTGAAGATTCAAAATAGCAGTATCACAAGATAAAAGCTAATTTATTGCTATAAATAACAATGTGCTAATCATGTGTCCACGCATGTCTAAGGAAATTAACTATAATTTGTTGTTGGGCTCTTAATTGGAGATAATCACAATCACTTCTTCCATTACTATGCTGATTTTTATCAAGGAAATTTTGCTCTGATGAACATCTCTACTAAAAATGTTCAGATTTATACCTTTAAGGTCTCTTCAAGTTGCTTCTTATTTTCAATCCTATACTCAGTATAAAGTATGCAAAGAATCAATCTGACCTTAAAACATCAAAACTATAACCAAAAAAAGAATACTAATTTCCAGAAACAAAATTATGTTACTATAGTATCTCAAAATCCAACTTGCAAAAATTAACTTTTATTCGATTCTCTCAAATAATAAATTAAAGAAAGTAAAAATGAAGACCTGAATTTGACAATGATTAAGGAGAAAATAATTCAATCCAGTGAGGAGAAATAATTAAAAGCTGGTGTTCTATCTATATCCAAGTATTCCTTCTTGCATATAAATGAGTCATAAGAATTTCAATACACAGAGTATAAGAATACTAGAGCAATTCAAATATCCTTCACCTGTGAGCATCTTCTAGGCTTTCCCATCATTCTTCGAATTTTGCACCACTCCACTCTCGTCAACTTACGAGTCTTCAACTGAGGAAATGATTCTTTCAGACAAATCATAAAATCATTGTCACCTTCGAAAAGGGGTCTGAAAATAAAGTCATAAATTATGATTATCACTATTCAATCTAAGTTTGAAATTGTATTCCAACATGACAATGAAGTTAATTTATATTATATTTACTCATATTTTATACAAATAATCATTTAATGAATAATTTCCTTCAAATTAGCAAAACCAATTCATTATCTATTAGCAACTATAAAAGTGAAATGGTACTAAATATCAACTATTTTATTAATAAAAAACAAGAAATGTAATTAATAATGGTCTAAAGATAACAAAAGATCATATTACTCAAAGTTTTCAAAAAATTTTTCAAGGTTAACAAAATAAATTTCTGAAACACTAAGCCTAAGAGTATGATTATAACTTAAAATGTCAACTAAAAATATGCTGAAAACTGGTAAAAACAGGAAAATAATGCAGAAATAGTTTGTTGCATCAGCTATGGTTATTATTGGTATTCCTCAACCTGAAATCAAATTTATGATTTGATAGTTCAATAACAATGTGCTACTCTGATGCAGATTATGACAAATTTTAGAGTTATGGAAAAAATGAGTTATTTACAAAATGCTGATTTCTAAAAAATATTGTGAAAGCCCGAAAGATTAGCTTACTTGTCAATATTGCTGTAAAACCATTCATAGCAAACCCATTTATGGGCTTTAGGAAGTTTGAGGAGGTTGCGAAGACGGACACCTATTTTTTGGGCGACTTTCTTATCCGGGGATGTTACAACAGGTTCAATGACTACTTCCAACTTTGGCTTCTTAGCAGATCCCCTCATGACAGAGGGCTTCTTGGGAGAGCTTCTTGACACAACTGGACTCACCATGTTTTCATCAAAAAATAATCTTCTATTCTTCTTTCTGATTCTTGCGGGCTGAAAGGAAGAAGCACAGAAAAAAATAATGAAAAGGTATCACGTAAGTCTTGTGACAATAACGCTTACAGGTAGAGATAGGTAAGGGATATTTTTCAAAGGAACAGGGCAACATTATTTTGATTCTCATTTAACAACCAGCAATTCATCAAAATGAGTTCTATATTGATTTTAATACTAAAATTTAAAATTAATGTACTTCAGACTTTACTGGTTCACTGATATGTACTAAAGGGTCACAAATTTTTATTCTCTAACAACAGAAATAAGCCATCCACTACTATTATTATAATGAATTCAGTTCTAGAGTGAATCCTTTCCTCTATGATGAAAATGATAAAAATGACTGATTTGTGTATAAACATTCAGCATTATCATTTTGCTGATGAATTTGAGTAAATGTTCTCAAATATAAAACAACTTCTAATCATAAAACTATAAAGAGATTCAGAAAAGCTGATGAGAATATATAATCACAGTCACTGATATGTGAGTTATGAACACTATCTACAAATTTATAAAATTTGAAAAACACAAGCAAAAAATATCTAACAAACTTGTAATACTATGACATAATTATAACTCCCAATCCCCTCTTATGAAGAGGTTCACCTAAATAAAAAGAGATGAAGTATTTCAATTGGATATAAAATATCAACAAGAAATCATTCTTCATCTACAAAATATTTACACAACCCTAAAAAAAAAGATTCCACAAATAGAAATGAGCCATAATTTTTACCAATGAATCAGCAGAAAATCAATCATAGGACAGTAAATGACTATTTACAATAAAAACGTACTTTCTTGGAGAATATATACAAGATTGATTCCTGTTTTGATGAAACATGACAGCTCATAAGAAACCTTTGGGATAAGAAATAAACTATGCAAATTTTACATTTTTAATAAGTCATTGCTGCCATGTTCTTATCACTGAATAATCCAAATCACACCATACTCAAGAGAAGAATAAAATGAACTAAAGACATATCATTCAGCTTGGCTGAGATATTACACATATTATTTCATTTATTACTAATTAGATTATTGTTAGTTGTCCCATTTCCTTAGTTGCTCTATCACATTCAACATTCAGATTCACTGATAATGATAACAGAGTAAAATATTTAAATGTTGATTACTGTTGGATGAAAATATCAAACCTGCCAGATAAAAGGAGCCATTCAGAGCTTACTACCATCATGATAATTCATCCAAATATTACTAAAACCCCTACTTAAATCTATCTCAAGCTGTGCTTCAACACCCTTTTCTTATTAATAAATGCGACCTTACTTTTCCGCAGTGGTTAACAGAGATGGATTAACTTTAATAAGCACATTCATTATCGACTTGGATTCACAATGAGATAGAAATTCATAAAACTTTATCTGAGCAAAAATTAACAGAACATTCAACGTAAGATCGACACAATCTACCCTTCATTTAAGAATGATTCAGGATTGATAGTCTAACAACACATACAATCAATAGTTTATTTAGTTTCAAACAACTTTCTCAAAATTTTGGGAAGTATCCTTTCCCTATAATACGATAAATGCAATTACCATAACTTTTACATTTGAGATAAATATGCAACTATTCAAATTAATTTTCAAAAATAAATTATTCCTTAAATAGTACAACGCAATACTATAGTGTTTCTCTTTTCACATTGATGTTTTGAAATTTAAAACCGTAAGAACATCGAATGTTCCTTCATTCATTACCATGCCACGCCTGTTTAGGACCAATCCTCCGGCCGGTCTAGGAGACATTTCCTCTCCAACTCTCTGTAATCCAAGAGCTGCAGGTTCAAGGGTTGTTGGCTCCTCTGCTTCTACTTCAACAGAAGTGTCTTCTTCTTGTTTTATATTGTTGTAATTGATTCCCCCGTTCTTGAACGTAAGCAGTGCTGCTGCAGACTCACCTAAAGTAGTTCAAGAATAGCGCCCATATCCATCACATTCGTAGCGTAAGCCGCATTCAAGAATCGCGTATTTCAAATTTCACCCAGCCAAAATCTTCAAGTATGTCTCAGGAAAAAAACACGGATTATGAGGTTACTATTGAGTTACAAAGACTCAATTTTACGCGCCCCAGAGGCAAAACATGCGTTACTAAGCATTTCAAATCACAGTGATCTTGGCAAATAATCAACACTCTCGAAAAACCATTTAAACTGTAAATGACTTTAATATTGCTCGGTAATGATAATCATCATGCTACGAAATTATAAATTTTCGGGACACATGATTTGGTTAAAGCCTATCATTTACATACAGAGCTTCATATTTTGCAACCCAATAACTCACTTTCAAGCTGGTCCGCCATGTTGACGCAGTCTTCGAACTCCCGCTTGGAATTGTGGGAATAACTTCGTCTAACACCCGGAAACTCAAACGAAATATACTGAAAATACCGCGAAAACGAGGAATGTGTGGCTTCTTTAGCTGAAAGAAGAGTTAGTCTTCATGATCGCCTACATTTTATCTTTGTATATGTGTTTATTGATTAGTGAGAGTATATCATCCAGTGAAAAAGTGAAACGATGTCGTAGAAAAGATCGTTTAATCACTGCAAGAAAAACTGATTTGTATGACTTAGTGGATGCAATCGACTTTCAGGAGATAATACTTCAGTGTCATTATTGGTATTTATATAGAGTATTAGAAACATTTATTCCCTATTGCCAACTCTTTCTCCGGGATTCGTAAAATGTCGTTGTTCTCCTTAGTGGTAGCATAAACATTACTATATCTATCTTCCTTAGAAGCGTAAGAGAGGTTCATACGTTAATACAATGCAAAATCTGACATCTATGTATTATAAGTCTTTATTATAAAAGTTGGTGCTTAATTTTTGCAAAGTGAATACTCCAGTATTCATTTTCATTTCATGCAGTTGATTTCATTGTCGTCAGAGGTATTTATCGAGTCTTCTTCGCCCATATACTTGATTTATTTATTAATTCTTCTGCTCAGCTTTGAAAAAGGCAGCCTTGACCGTAAAATTTGGTATAAACAAGTTCGACCATTTTTGAAAGACCCAGAAGAAATAAAAATAACCAAAACAATAGAACCTGATCATTTAAGAGTTATAATTAACCCAGAGTATTCCTTGATAATAAGAAACTATTCTTCCATTGATGAAGGCATCTATTACTGCCGTGAAGAAAAAGAATTGGAAACACAGCACAAATTTAACTATTTTGTTGATAGTATGTGCTTTTAAATATAATAAAATTGTTTTGTTTTTAATGAGGCTATTCAGAAAGCCTCCCTGAAAATTGTATTCTTTTGCAGCCATTACAGACAAGAGAGACAAAAGATTAGAAGTTGGGGATGTCTTAGGATGGAAAAGCTACCAAGACAAGAATCTAAATCCAATCAATGAATTAATAAGAACAAAAATAAAAGAATATAAAAATCTTAACCCTAACTACAATATGAAGTTACAGCTGGAGGTAATGACACAATGGGAAGCTTGGGGTCCATGCATCATATGTGGGTTACCAGTTGGTCAAAGAAGAAGGCTAGGAAAATGCAGATTACATGCAACAAAGAAAAAACCAAGACTTCCAAAGGTCGATCATGTCTATTAAAATTAATGAATTCAATAGCGATATGCCCTGTTTTATCTCTAAACTAATAATTAAACATTTCAAAATTATTCCATTACATACCAGCTCTATAAGGAATCAGTCGTTCACTTAAATACTCCACTCTTAGTTAGAGTGCTACTGTTTTCTTAGAAATTAACTGCATATGAAACTAAATTAAAAAACCAATCAGCTTCAATACATGCCTTCAGATAGGAGGAAAATTTTACCATATCTGAGTTTGATTTTCTTGCTAAAAATTTGATCAAATTCTCCAGGAAACTTAAATTGGTTTTAAATTTGGTACCTTTAAAAAAATCTGCTCATTACAATAGAAGATCAGGTATAATTTGCTTTATGAATCATCACTGATTTCTGATATACTGTTTCATAAAATTCAATGATGTATAATTCCTAAATTTATCAGTTGACAATGACCTTTCACTATTGCATGGACTTAAACACAGTATGAATCTTATAATTAATTTTTTTAAACTACATAGATGATATAAGCATATCGATTCATCCCCTTCAAATCGTTGCTAAAGTAACCTGTTTTCTCTCTCCCGCCCTGAAATTCCCGCCTTAATTTTCAACAGGCACGACACGTCCGCATGCTAGTGCCCGGAGAAGATGAATACATTTCCCAAGACTACCCGACAGAAACCGCCGGTTCTAAGCGTGACGTCACCAACACGTCATCTTCCATCCCCTCGGGAAAGTTGACGATTGACAAAATATTTCGCTCCACCCCAATTCTATCTTGTAGATCGCTCCAAGTTAGGAGAGCCAAAGAGATATCGCAAGAGCTCTTCGAGAAGATCGCTGCCATACCAGAATATGTACAAATCGAAAGCTGTTACGGAGTATGTGAGGAGGGTAAGAAAGTAGGGCAATGCCGTGACATGATCGACGTTTAGGTTAGTGTATTCTTTGAGCGTCTCTTCGCTCATCATCCCATTAAATAGTCCTCTAAACTGACGAGGTGGGGGAGAGGAAGGTCATTAGCTAGGGGTCGAAATCCTCCCTCAGCCTACGTCAAGCGTGACGTGTTCTTCACGGCATAATATTGTGAGGAATCATTGCCCCCGAAGAGTAGGTTTATGTTCCTTTCCCGGTGGTTCGGAACAAGATATTTACTGAAATGTGAACACGTTTAAGATTCGCCTTGAAAACTTGTTCTAGTTTCCTTCAGAAAAATTGTTTGTAGGCAACAAAATCTTCATTTTCCTACCAAATATAATGGCAGAGGACAACCCCGTAGAACCCGCATGATGTTATCTGAGACCGAATTTGGGCCCAAAACTATTTCTCGAGTGGCTCACTATTATTTGGTTTAGTCTATAGAAAATTTTGTTAGACCAGCGACGAGAAAAGGAAGCTTATATCTAACAGTTTCTAGTTCGTTGAGGTGTGGAATTTCCTTGTTCTAGTTACTCAAATGGGATTTGAGATGATTTAATACGATCATTACCTGAATATAATGGCTGTTTTTAAACTTATATAGGCTCAGGACTCTCTTTTGATCATTTTTTACAATCGCAGACCCCCAAAATATTGTGGTTTCACATGCATATCGAGATATTATCTAGATTTCTTATGCTATTGAGTTTAATTTGGGCAAACATTTATATTAACGGACCTCTTTTGATTACTTCGCGGACGCTAGTTTGGGAATCATTGAGATAGAATATTGCAATTGTCAAAACAGTCATGGCTTAACACAGACAAACATAACTGCAGTAGGACGTATTGAAATATAACTCCGTAAAACTATATTTCGTCAATTTTTCTGCCTTTAAATCAAAAGTAGTTAATTAATAATGACATATATTATCGTTTTATGTAGAAAGTGATTTCCTGAAATTTAATTTATTGGTAGATTACGAATAATAAGTTCAGCTCTCATTTGTTCCCTTTATGAGAGATAAGAACTAAAAATTCAATTATATATTCTATATCACGTCATATGTCAAGGAAATGAACATGAATATATGAGGGACAGCGCGAAAATCGCGCCTAGGAATATTTTCAGAGACACGGACTTCATAAAAGTCTGACAGAGCCGGTAATGTCCCAAAATCATTCGCTGCATTCAGTGTGGTATTATACGCTAAGTTGAAGTATTTCAGTTACGTTAACCTGGTCTTTCATTGGAACCCAACTAGCTGACGCGTTCATAAACTGCTGGGAGGGAAATGACATTTACTTCCTGCTGTGGTCTACAAGTCTGCAAATTATTATATGCCGATATTGGCATTCCTGGTATGAATGCGTAAGAGAGATATGAACTCATGGAGATATGATTAACCAAAAGAGAATCATTTGGTCTCCATTGGTGTATAAACGAGTCAATAGACCCCTAGCTAATTAAGTTTTCTACTTAATAGTAATAGAAAAATAGTAGTACTTAAAAAAATCCAAGCAAAAGGGACCCTCCAAGAAAAAAAAACGGTAACAGCCAACCGCACAAGGTTCGATATTAGAAACAGTATATAAACCTATACATAGAGTGTCCTTTTAAATGGCTATTAAACATTTTTATACTTACATATTTCTATAGCATAGATCGGGTATCAAAGATTGGCCTAGGTTTGACATTGGCCAACCACGACCTCAGTGACACACGTAAAAAATTTTAACTACTTGCGCCAACCATGCTATAATCATAGTGCCAAAGAAAAAGTGTAATTGAAAAAAACTGCCAAAATATTACAATGTGTAAAACTATGAAAAGGAGTTAATTTCTTAAAACATTTTAATTTGAGAAACATAATCCTTGTTTTGGGTTGAAAATATGTTCGTAACTTATTTCATTATTTACCTAACACAAATAGTACATTTTTACACACTTGCAGAGACCAATATCAAGTACCCTGTTCCCCTAAGAAGTATTCCGAAGAGCAAAATAAGAGTCTATGTAAAGTACTGATGGGAGGAAGAGCACAATATCACGGCTTGTAGAATTACGAACGATAAATCTTAGTTTTAGGCCACCCTTAATGATGATTACTTTCAATTCAAGATGATTCTGATACTAAATCTTTTTTTACAGACATAGATGATCAAATATATGAAAAAATAATAATTTGCAACATCTGAATGACTCCTTTAATAGAATAAAACCACGACCGGTTCATTGGCTCATCTTGGGCTATCATAGTACAAAAATGCCTAGGGGGGATACAATATTTTGAAGCTTTGAAATCGATTTTAGTGCTAAGCAATTAAGGTATTTTCTTATCAGTGAACTGCGTTTGTCGATAAACGCGATATGATCTGGGGTGTGACTCACTTCGTGAGGCAAGAGGAATTTTAGCCTAAAAATGATTATGCAAAAGATTTTTTTTGTTTTTTTATCTATGTATGTACGACCGTGCCGTGGATGAGTGAGGCGGCGAGGCAACCGCCTCAGGCGCCTCGCAGGGGTCGCCAAGTCGAGGTCATTTTAAGGTTTTTATTTTTCTGTTAGTGGACGTTTTATTTTCTAATAATTTCATCTTGACAAGTATAAGAACTCAGGAATAAAATGAAAGGCAGCGTATGGCATATCGCCTCAGGGGGCAAAATGGCTCGGCACTACCATATGTACGACGGACATGTCGCATATAAATATTTAAAGGCCATAGTTATTGATATTGGCATGTATTTGTCCCAGATAATTATCCTCGACATGGAAAAAGTCTAGGTTTCGCAACGTTGGACTCTGGAGACTCTAGTTGTATATTTAGGGGTCATAACAGTATCATATCCTAGCTACCATATCTTGACGACTGAAATACTGGTATGTGAAAATGTACCTTTCATTTCCTTTTATGTTAGTCTTATTCATCGCTGAGATAATATGAAAACTACTAAGGAGTGATGCTGGATAATGGCATATAGTTTGGTCTCTCCCTATTACTCATCTATTTGTCTTTCAAAACCAAATTGTTTACCTCTAGATTCTCTCTTTAATACTCATTTTGAGCATGCACTTATCCCGTGTTTTGGTGTTTTGGAGTAGAACGCAATGGGAACCCAACTTTAGAGTCACCCTAACTATAAATTCTAACAGTGAGGACATAATTTCTAAACCAGGTTTCTTTTTCGTCATCGTATAAAATGTACATTTTCGGTCGCTACGTAGTGAAGAAGTTCCATTCGATATTGTGTGAGGTATTGAAAGCCATTTTATGCTATAGATTTACACCCTGCAAGCCGCCAAGGGCGTACTATGGCAAGAGTTTCTTCCTAGAAGAGGTGTCGGCAACCATTGGTACGCGTGCCAAACGTGGCACGCCGATGACTTCTTTCCGGCACGCGAAACAAGTCCTTGTCCACCCATAAAAATACTCCGTAAAATCGTGCTATATTTTTTTCATTCGGTCAGTATTACACAATTGACATAATCACTTACAAATCAAACGTCAAAAAATTAAATTTATTCTTAAAAATTGGCTCGCGGAAAAATAGTAAGAATTTTGCCGATATTGACAAAAAAGGTCGTCCACCTCTAGAATAATCCTTTACGGACCTTCATGCACCTTTACGGGTGGGGATTAAGTCGCCTATTTTATAACTTAAAAATTCAAATTTGAATTGAAAAAAGAGTGCGTTCATCTCTTCAAAATGACATAATTATTCCAATTGAAAGCTGCATTGTTGGGCTAAAACATACAAACCAATTAGCGAAACAGGATATTGCCGGGAAGAATTCAACGAAATGTTCTTAACTCAATTTTTCTCCGAAAACTGCTTCGACACAAGAATGAAACGATGACTTCAGTATGAAAGCGAAAATACTCATGGAATATTTCGTAAGTTGTTGGATGTAAACACGGTTTGACATTGAATTGAATTGCTTGTTCTTAACCTGTATGACTTAAAAATAGTGGTCGGAAATACTGATATTTATCTAATAAGTCGGGGGAGGCTATGTTTAATATAAAATACAGTTACAAAAATAGTTCCTAATTTTTCGACAATCTTCATGATATTCCCGCTATAATGCTTGTCCTGATCATAGCTGCTAGACTACTAGTAGATTTGATCTCAGCTTAGGAAATCTCGTAAAATAGACAGTTTATTCACGTATAATTTTAAGAATCTCTTTCTCTCTTCATGGCATTATGACTTCCGGTGGGTCTTGGACGCAGTCTGCCTCAATCTTCCTTATCTTTAGCTCCTCTCCTTCACCCCTCAATGCTCGTTAACTGCAAGTTTGCATTATCTATCCATCATACCTAAGTCTCGGTTTGTCCTTTCTTCTCATGTGGTGGAACTTTCCTTCAATATTCTTTTAGGCATCCTTTCTTCCGCCATCCTCTCTATATGGCCCAGCCACTCTATTATCCGAGCTTTCACAAATCTGACTTTGTCCTGGTCTGCAATTAAATGATCTAGCTCTGCATTATATCTCATACTCCATATTTTTCCTCTAAGTCTCTATCTTCCTTAATATTCGTCGCTGAAATACTCTGCGGACATTTTCAGTAGACCTCTTCATGGTCTCTGAATCATAGTTGGCCATTGGTTGGACACCGATTGGATTGTCGATATTGGATGGACAATAATTAAGACCAACGTCTTAATTATTTTTACGTTTGTATTTCTCTCATTGATTTAATTTTCAGAATGATAATTTTACAAAGAACTTTTCTTTCATTCACTCAGGACACCTAAATGTATGAGTTCATACTTTATCTGCCTTTCAAGTCACCAAAGGCTGCTAGGATCCTCCTGTCCTCCACCATTATCTATGGAAAGCTATAGAGGAAATGAGGCGTCAAAATGAGGGGAGGAGGTAGTTCGGCTTTGCTTTCCTCACTGAGCCAGGGTGCTCTTAACGGAAAAGGTCTACGCAAGCGCAGCAAAATGAATATTTATAGCATTCAAAAAGTGACCAGAATTTATGACATTACTCAGCATCTTTCATACTTCCTTGGATTTCGTACTATCGCAGCTAAGAACAAACAAAGGACAAGTAAATGAAAAATATATTTTTCTACAGTTTGCAAAAAGAAAAAAGGAAAATATTTCATTAATCTAGATATGACTTTAGGAGTAGGTAACTTTGCAATCTGAAGAAGAGTAGAATTAAGATGAGTTACACCAGAATAACTTTTCTACATCTTGACCCTAGTTTCTCACTGGCCGACTGATAGGTCAGAAAATATGTTCCGTAAATGAACATTAATATAACATAGATAGTGAGTAATATTTGTTCACTCAGTAATTGGTTAAAAGTTAGATCATGATCTGAAGTATCTGTCCTTTTGGAAGGAAGTCATTCGTGAAAACAGTTGCAAAAATATGTCGAACGCCAGATAAAACAATTTACCATGAATCTACTAATAAACTCATCCCGCCAATTCAGCTTTTTCGCACATTTAAATTTAGCGGAAGCGTCTTCAGCTTTAGCTGCTTCCCCAAAACGTAATGGAGTTCAACGCATTGAAATGAAATTAATCCTTTGGCAAAAACTGATTTCACCGCGTTAGTTTGAGTAAGAGGAAAGTGACAAAAATTGAGTCATTCGGGGATACCATGCCTAACGAGTGTCCCTGCTAACTAATTTTTCGGTTTTTTACTAAGCTTTTTTTCGCCGTTTCTCGGACTCGGCTAAGGAATGTTTTAAAGAAAGCGCTAACATAAAGAAGCAAACATGAATGGCCAGGCCATTCCAGTACCTTATCTTTCCCGCCTGTGTGTGGCAAAGAAATGTGCTGACCGCATCACAGAGGGGACACCCATATACCCAAATGGGTTGACTTTGTTAAAGACGACGAGAAGTGAGACGCTTGATAACACCACGTTTCGGCTAACGAAGATTTATGCTGACGAATTGATTCCGGAACAAATTATCTTTGTTATCACTGTTACTTTGGTATCACTGTAATATATTACGGTTTTACCAATGTTTTTCGTAAACTTTACAGTTGAGTAAAGATTGTAATAATGAGTCAAGGTCGGCGGAAGGGGGGGGTGAACGAATCATAGCCTTTGGATTTTGCTCCGTTTAAATGTCACTACAGAGCAATTTTCAACAATCCCCACCCTTGGATGTTTTCAAGTACGCTTAAATATGCATAAGATAGCTCTATCTTCCGTTGCAGGAGAGAATTTAAAAATGCATCAAGCTGGAAAGGGAAGAGTGGGTGCAAACGAAAAGGGGCTTCGGGAAGATGAAAGGTCGTACGAGGCACTCAAAGAAGCTGAAAGAGAAATCATGGAGGAATACCCAGTAGGAGTCAGATATATACATCTCAAGAAAGGAGACAGACTTAGGCTAGTCTGTCCTGGGTGAGTGTTAATTCATCTAACTTTTCGGTCCATTAAGAGCTAACCGCGATCGATAATGCGAATGTTTAGCGCTACCACCAGTATCACTTCCAGCTGAGCTTTTAAAGGAAAAATAAAATGGACCAATTTTCTTGATATTATAGCCTACCCTACTTTTAGGAGTTAATTTAACAAGGCATGTATTCACTTCTTGCTTCTTTTAGTTTGCTTCTTTCTGCTCCAAATGTTACGTCACTTTTATTGAATTACCCGAAACCAAATCAATAAACATTGAAATATAGGTAATCAAAATCTTCCTTTACTGAACTGATTTATAATGAAGGTATAACTTTTAGAGACTTACAACCACATCCTCATTTAATTATACAGATTTGGTTTGTAAAATTATATGTAGGAACAATAAGCTTCTAGAACAGTTTCCGACCATTGATTTCTTTTAGACTTCCTACAATATTGGTCATTAACTATAATATTGGAGAATTTAGCGAGTCACTATTGCGTAAGCGAGTATGCTCCTTTTTAATCCCACGCAGAACCATTCTTTCTCGTTAATAAGAAGCCCCATAGTTTCTAGGAGTATTGTATACACTTACAGTCCAAACAATGAGCACCTGACACAGGTGCTCATTGTTTGGACTCTTTGAGTAAATGGCAGATACAATGGAGGTTTCTTTGCTTCCCGTCAGAACATTGGTGTTAGTCATAAGCCAAAAAAGAGGTGAATTACATTCCAAAAGAAACTATCGCTACGTACAAATTCGATATCCGTTAACCATTTAGTTGCTCAATATCTTAGTATAGGCCACCAGCCGAAACAAGCCGGTTTTAAAAGCCTTGCGCCCCTCGATAACAATGCCTCGGTAAACATTAAGTATGTGAGAAGAACTTCACGGAAATAAATTACCCAAGCGGCGTTGGCCCACCTTGCAGACCTCACGGACCACTCGCAATTTTAAATCCCGCGGACTGCTAATATGACTTTTGATAAGGTATAAATAAATGTGATATTATTGTTGTAATGAGATTGCTGCTGCATGTCTGCTCTTTGTGGTGACACGCAGAAGATTCATATTATAATGAAATAGTATTAAAACGTAAAAATTGAAAATAGAAACAAGTTTTTTCAAGGACCACCTAAAACTTCTCAGGAACCATCAAAAATGCGAAACACCGGTTGGCGATCGCTGCTTGTCAAGGTCCACTCATAACAAAGAGAGAAATAGAAGGGTAAACACTGATGCTAATCGGCTCCCAAGTTGGTAGCGCGTTCGCTTTTGGTGAAAGCGGTCTCGGATTCGATTCCCGGTGGAGGGTGCATGTAAATTGCTGTTTTCATTTTGTATTATAAAGTTCATTTTTCAAGGTATTTTACCGTTTAATGGGAGTAAGCAATAAAAATGTTGCAACTTTTAGTACTAGTCAGTCGTTTCCTTTTATTAACTTGGGTACACACAAACTGATAAACGCGTTTTATTTTCCGCAATAGTTGTGTTAATACGTTCTTATGCAGTAGAGGAAAGAGGCAAAAAAGCTATGCTTTGATTCTTGGAAATGTTAATAAAATATCCAAAGGATTCTCAAGAGGCTGGAATTTCACAGAAAGCTTGTTATAGCTAGCTTATGCTTCATAGGAATATTTTTTAAACTTATTTCGAATTTATATAAGTCACTTACACGAAAATAGTTTGCAAGCATTAATTTTAATGCATTGGAGCACTTCTCTGTTAAAGTCACCGCTCAGTGAAATATTATTACTGTCGTCATCGGACATTTCCATTGGAGTCATTGTCGCAGTGTCATTGTTCTAATAATTGGTTAACATTTATTTATTTTGTCCTTGTTACAAGACCTACAAACGTACATGTCCTTTAAGATCGTCATTTAAGGGGGAAGAAATGTCTCTGTCGTAGAAAATATTAATAAGCGGCTTACATGGCAATAGCAGAAATCGTGGTGTCTATAGATATGAAAAGTACTCGCATTGTTTCTGTGAGTAGTAAATGTGAATCCGTGAAGAGAAACGGAATTAGACATAGAAACAGGAGAGCTCTACAGCCGCTGAATCCGAGTCCAAACTTCACACGCCAGATGAGAATAATATTGGCTGGGGCAGTTAATTGCCTGCAGTTACAGGGAGTGGGTAAGTCGTTAGAAACTTAGGGATGCACTGTCTCAACAAGTATCGACAGGAAATCATCATCACCGAAACAAATTTTAACAGAAAACCTCAATCGCTGCAAAGCGCAAGATTTAGCACATGCAGCTCAGTCAAACAATGAAACGTAAATTCACGCGACAATATATAATTTTTAGTATGGTGAACTACTGAGGAACTTCATGACTCCTAAAATTCCTTACTTACACGCATTAGTTAACTGAGAGACATCGGTCAATCGCCTGCAGCTCTTCTCGTAATGATCTATCCCTGCAACAAATAGAAAACGAAAATGAATGTTGATAAAATTGGAAATCCCAAAAATACGATCATGCACAAGGAAAGTATTGTGGTGTACAGCTATAGGTTTTTTGGCCGATATATCCTGATTTTATGCATGCACAGAAATGATACACGGAGAAGATAATTCATGAGAGCTTAGTTCACTGATACGATATCGAGGATTGATTCATAACAATGGACGCGTTGGTAGTGGAATATATAGTCGGTTTGAAATGTTTGCTCGAAGAGAAAGCAAATACAGATAAGAAAAGCGCTAATGAGTTATTTTAGTCCAGGCCCAAGCGTTGCAAACCTATTCTACGTTATCTACACTTTCTGTCCTTAAACGACCACATTGATATGCTTAGGATAACAATGGTAATGGTATTTTAATACTATGGATCCGTGAAACCGTGGTTGATGAAAACTAGAAATCATAGCTTTTACGAGTAGTACTAAACTTAAGTAGTAATAGTATTGTTAAAAATTGCTTCGACTGCTTTGGTCATTTCGCACGTAGGCCCCCACCGGGAATCGAAACCGGGACCGCTTTAGAGGAAGTCGAACGCGTTGCCCACTTGGCTATCCGGGAGCCCCTTTTCACAACGATCTACGATATACCAGTATCGTATGTACCATTTTCTCCTGGTCCTTTTAGTCGTGCTCATATAGTTGAAGCTTAAAATAATCAGTGAAAAAGTTATATTCCTCTATATTTAGAGTCACAATGGAAAAGATCTTTTATTGATTAATGCACGACGAATCTAATGAAAATGTAGGACAAAAGTAAGTTACTCGGTGGAGAGAAATTCATAGATCTGCAAAATTGCTTGTTCAATATTTTCATACGACGTATTTCGTAACAAAACAAACATAGAGGTTCTAGAAATGGTTGGGGAGGAAAGGGTTTTAATTGAAGTAATTAAATGACAGAAATGGGTGGGTCAAATATTGAGAGGAGATAGATTACTGAAGAGCGTGATTGAGGGTAGAATGCAGAGGAAGAGACAGAGGGGAAGACAGAGGCAAAAGAAAGATGTTAGATGAAATAAAGGGGGGAGTGAGTTACCACGTAACGAAAGAAAAGGCCTAATGGGGAATATTAGGGCACATGGACCTACCGAAAGGTAGAACACTTAAGTAAGTAAGTATTTCGTAACGTGAGATATTTTAAATTTTATTAAACCTTACTATTTACAGTAAGATGCAATTTAAATTAAATCTCATTTCTTGCGCATTATTGGTTTCCTGCAACTTTTCCACTTCCTATACGATGTTTATCTGATCGAATTATTTTCTTCACAGCTTTAAGATCTTTTACTGATTATTCGTGATGTTCGCGAGCTTAGTTCGAATCCAGCTTTAAAATACACATGTGAAACGGTTCTGTATTGTCCGAAGAATCCTGGCCATGGAGGACATGTCCGAGAATAGCCGGACGTTAACCATATCCTTCATCCATAGACGTACATACATATAATCTATACGCATTGGATCGGTCATAGAATCTCGTATGATGCGGCGCGCGTTCGTTTACAAGGCTCGATTATCAGAATTAGAAGTGATGCCTGACGTTTTATGTAACAGTTTTAAAACGTCCAGAAACCGAATATTAAGTTTAACAAACCCGGATACCGGAGATGAACCACGAAAACCGGAATCTCCGGGCGGAAACTGGAGAAGTGGCGACCCAAGATCATGGAGAAGAATGTCGAAGGTTATAAGGAAATGTACGAGCTACATAAAGGAAGTATTACTCGGAAAAGTAGGAAATACGTGGAATTTTACTGAGAAGACCAATTCGCCATAGGCCATTGGCGACTCGCGGGTTATAAATTTAAACCTAAAATTGTTAGGCAATCATCTGGGAGGACTATGCTTGATCAATGATGCTGAGAAAAAGAAATTCAAGATAGGTAGAAAGGCTTAAGGCAAAAGAGGAGATTGGAAACAAAACTGCTAAATCTTATCCTATTCAATTCTCGGCGAGAAAGTTTAACAAAGGCTAACTTCAGATAGGATGCTTTCTTTCTGTAAATTATGGGAGTATAACGGGAAGAGGATGAAAAATAGCGTTAAAAGGAAGGTCTTTTGTAGCTCACCTTAATGCTTTAATCTTCGACATTTTCATTAATTAGACTTCTCTTAGAATTGTAACATCTCAGCAGTGAAGGCCAATATTTATGTTAATAATATAGTAAATAAACTAAATTATATTTTACTAAATTATAATTTAGTTTATTAACTGTATTATTAACTTAAACACTCTTTATCAAAATCTATTTTCAAGCATAAGCACACCCGCACGTATATATTTCTAATGTTTATCTAATATTGTACTGTGAATATCACTATTTTTCCTTTTCCCTTAAAGTCTTATCCATCAAACACCAATCTTATCAAATACTGACGCGGATAAGATAAGATAAGATAACGCTGGGATGAAATTAGTTTTGGTTGGGTTATCCGTGGCTCAAATTTAGAACTAAATTTAAATAAAGATAAAAAACTTGTAGCTTCAGTAGGGAAACGAATCTAGTTCCAGATATAGAATTCTGTATAACGCTTAAAAAGATGAGAATTGTAGCTAGTCAAAATATAGGATGCATCAAAGTAAATAAATTTGTAGAGCGGCTTACCGAAATTTTGAATTAGAAGCATTCCTGCAATGTAAAGTACGTCGTTGGCCTCAAAATTCGCCGTCAAACCCGCCAAAGAGAAAGATTGCAGCTACCATATAGCACTTCTGCTTTCAAGATTAACGTATCCGCATGAAAACTCCTGCGATTAAATATAATAGCTTCAATCATTGTAGGGGCGATCTGACCACGGCTGTGGAGGACGCTTTCACAATGTTGCAAGTTTACGATGCAAAAGAGTTACCTTGTGCTTACTATTTCATTATATTAACAAGCATTTAATTCTCAAAAAACCATTCTTACGGGGAAAATAAAATGTGCTGCAACTTTATACAGAAATCAGATACATATATAGGTTGTTCTAATTTCATCATTCTCTTTCGAAGTGAGCTAGCTGCTTCTTCTAATTCTGTACTTACTCCATACCTTTTTTCTTACCTCCTTCCTTTTCTTCCGATATCGATATAAAATTTTTTATCGATAACTGTACTTAGATTTAACCCACCGTAGGCGTATGGCATTGGGTGTATTAACGCCTTACCTAGTCCACCCTATTAATTCTCTGATGCTGTGCGGAATGAACGACTAGAAGTTATCTATGAATCTATGATTCCCTTCAGAATCTCATTCGAGAAGCTTTTTCTCGGTCTTCCTCTCCCTTTTGGGGAATTCATATAATCGTGAAATATGTGTTAGATTTATACCCCATCAACAGCCAGTGGATGGATGGATGGATGAAGTAATGGATGAAGAATTTAACATGAAAATAAATAAATCCAAAACGAAAGTGAAACTTGGACCCTGGGGAACGAAGAAGAGAGAAAGCTGAATTCTTTTGAGATGTGGTGTTATAGACGCATGCTCAAAATAAAATGGATTGACAGAATCACAAATGAAGAGGTTATGGAAAGAGTAGGCGAAAATAAAAGCTTGTGGAAATCAATTGTTAAAAGAAGGGTTAGGGCCATTCCATGTCAAGTGGACCAATTTTAGAGAAATGCCCCGCTCGACCATCACCATTTTCAATGAAATTTTGTGTGAACATAACTTCATATCTTCTATGAACATTTCCCAAGTCTTACATCCATCCATGAAATATTTGCTGAGATATAGTCATTTGTTTGACCCCTACCGCAGCCTTCTACAGTTAGACATCGATTTTTAGCAAGTTTGAGACACGTTATCTCACGCAGTATTCCGTTGAACAAAACAAAACTTGGTATTCTTATACAACCTATGTTGCTCTATTAAACAAAATAACAAGAAATATTTTAAGAGCGAAATCTGAGAAGAAAATNCTCATAAAAGATTTGTTATTATTTTGTGTAATAGAGCAACATAGGTTGTATAAGAATACCAAGTTTTGTTTTGCTCAACGGAATACTGCGTGAGATAACGTGTCTCAAACTTGCTAAAAATCGATGTCTAACTGTAGAAGGCTGCGGTAGGGGGTCAAACAAATGACTATATCTCTGCAAATATTTCATTGATGGATGTAAGACTTGGGATATGTTCATAGAAGATATGAAGTTATGTTCACACAAAATTTCATTGAAAATGGTGATGGTCGAGCGGGGCATTTCTATAAAATTGGTCCACTTGACTTGGAATGGCCCGTTAAACTTATAGGCCACCTAATAAGGCATGAAGGACTTCTGAAGATGGTAATGGAAGGGCATGTTGAGGGGAAAAGATCTAGAGGAAGACCACGCATGAGGTATATGGAGCAGATTATGAAGGATGTGGGGTGTAAATCATACGAAGAAATGAAAAGGAAAGCAGAAAGACGTAGAGAATGGAGTTCTGCATCAAGTCATGTTGCTGCATATCAATCTTCGGATTGACCACTTGAGGAGGAGAACAGCCAGTGTCTTATAGCCGAGGGTACATTAACACCTTACCAAATCTAAATATTAACTTCTTTGATGTTCAGCGGAAAGAACGACCAGAAATCTGTGTTAGCGATAAATTCCTTGTTAAGCTTTGCCTCTCTCGAGATTATTAACTGATGACACTCTGAAATACAGAGAGATTGTATCAGGAGATGATAAAAGTATCCTACAAAACGACCTAAGATTTAGATTTCAGATTTGTACTCTACGAGCCGCCAGTGGCGTTCTATCAAGTTGGTGCAACTATTGGCAGTTTTATTTTAATATAATGTGCGTTTCTATCTTTCGCGCATTCCGCTAATATTATTAGCTAATAATACCAAATTTCAGGATATCCCTTATAGTTTGTGCGTGATAATAAACACTTATTACACTCAGTAGTAGTTTATCGGTCCAAGAATTAATTCGAGATGCTTAAGGGCGTTCTTTAGTGCATAAAAAAAGCCGTTTTCAGGCCGTTGGGTTTTTCATCTCCATAACAGCATACTGAGAGATAATTGAGGTTTATTTTCAGGATTCGACGCTTAAAAGATGTACCTATGATGCATACGATTTTTTGTATACGTGTTATGAACTGCATTAGATAAAAAAATTAGGAAACATCAAAATATTGACCCTTTTCGCTAAAGTGCTTCTTGGCTGTAAGATGCGATAGACAGTTAATATTTCGTTTGCCACATAGTTTTACCCTTTATCCTTCAATTCAAATATTACTCATGTACGTAAGATTCATACATTATGACTAATCCTGACAAACGTAGAGGTATGTCCACAACTTTCTTCGAAGTCTTTCGGGAAAAGCCTCGGAGGGGAAGTGGCGTCTCTGCAGTCGTGCGGATTTCGTCTCTTTCCACCGCCTCCTTGCCCCATCACGCCCGATGTCTCCAGAGCGAAGACACCGTGAGAAATGATAATGCAAGAGAGGGCAAAATGAGAGACGCATATTAGATATGGAGAGGGAGATTTTGGTATTCCTTCTTCAGTGATTCTCTTCTCGCGCAAGCTGTTTCTTCCCTTACTTCTAGCGATTAGACCTCGTTATTCTTTCACGCGCTGCTATCTCGTTCCGGAGCGACGTTTTCTGATTACAGAATAGGGAAAGATATTGGCGTGAATGAAAAATCCATTTCGATAATAGCCAAATAACTGATTTGAAGGAAATCTTAATATTCATTACTTGAAATAGCGTATTCAAATAAATAACGTAATTTCATTATTCCTTTCCTTCATTTACTCACGGTCATCGGTATGAATCTTCGGCAATTAAAATAATTCAAGAGATCGTTTCTTTTCCTTCTTTTATTCGGAAAATAATCGCATTTTCATGTGCATTAAAATGGTCTGTTGTCCTT
>KZ308312.1:774466-786725 GCA_000376725.2 Ladona fulva
TACATCCATCGATGAAATATTTGCTGAGATATAGTCATTTGTTTGACCCCCTACCGCAGCCTTCTACAGTTAGAGATCGATTTTTAGCAAGTTTGAGACACGTTATCTCACGCAGTATTCCGTTGGGCAAAACAAAACTTGGTATTCTTATACAACCTACGTTGCTCTATTAAACAAAATCATAATAAATCTTTTATGAGCGAAATCTACGAAGAAAATTTGAAGCAAAATCGGCCAAAAAAATTATGGCTCGAAAAAAATTTAAAGTTTGGCATTTTATATCTTTTGAAATAAACATAAGATAAACACGAAACTTTGTGCTTTATAACTACTCTATACAAAGTGTTGGAATAAAAAGTTTCATTTTCTTAATGCCGTCCGTTAGTTTCAAAATTGTGTGCAAATATTGTGATTTTCGTTACGACGCCGAAAATGGGTATATTCCGCTCACATTTACAAAAAAGACCCTCTCGAAACTTTTCCAAATTACTTTTAATAGAAAAAGCATGCTTTTATCTCTCTAAAATCTAATTCTGGTTTTTCATCGCGGGCGTATAAGTCCCGAGAAATCGGGATGAAGATGAAGTTACCTCCGCCCGAAAAATGTGGCTCGAAAAAAAATTTAAAGTTTGGCATTTTATATAACTGCAAATAAATATAAGATTAACGCGATACTTTGTATCTTATAACTACTTAATACAAAGTGTACGAATAAAAAGTTTCACTTTCTGAATGCTTTCCGTTAGTTCAGTAATTGACTGTAAATATTACGAATTTCGTTACGACGCCGAAAATATGGTGTATTCAGCTAACGTTTACGAAAGAAGACCTTCTCGAAACTTTTCCAAATTACTTTTATAAGAAAGAGCATGCTGTTATCCCTATAAAAATGTAGACTTGGTTTTTCATCGCAGGCATTTAATCCCTAAAAAAGAGGATGATTGTGATGGCGTTGTTATGGAAACATCTTGTACATACATTAGCATACTCGTCTATTGCTGATTTTACATTGCGTCATTTAATTTTCGTTATTTCCTGATTAACTTTGAGTCTTATATCGTCAGGATCGAACCATTTATTGAATTATTTTCCTTACACGTATCGGCCTGTTATTCGAGTTTGTTATTTCTTCTAAACTGTATTATTCGAAGAGAGGCCATGCCTACCCAAGTGCCTTGCGTAAGAGGACCACTTTACACTCCTCTAAGAATTACTTGAAGTTAAAAGCTTAAAAAGCACATCTGTGTTTACGGATGACTTCGGTCACACGAGAGAAAATGCGGAAAAAGTTTTTTCCAGAGCGAAGGGTAAATCGGCAGCTAAGGTTATTGTAAGCCAGTTCGTTTCGTAAGACTTCGGCGACTAAAGATTTAACGTATGTAATTCATTTTTTGTTTGCTATATACTTCTTGTGTGATATAATCTGTAAGTCCACTAGTGTTGTTCTGCTTCAACGACGGCGGGTAATATTTTGTAAGTAATTTAGTGATTCCGCACTTAGCATGTTTTGGATGAGGGATTCTGAAGTGATCTGTTGTACTCATTTTCCGGTCATAATTTCAGAACCTTCTATAACTTCTCTATTCAGATTTTGCATTTATACCTTATGTTATTGTGATTTAACTTATGTAAAATGGATCTCAATAAGACAAACGAAGAAAGAATGGATGTAAGGTTGTAATAGAGCATCATAACATTCTTCCCTATTTTTAGGGATTATATGCCTGCGATTAAAAATCAAGTCTACATTTTCAGAGGGAAAAAAGCATGCTCTTTTATATAAAGAAAATTGGAAAGAGTAACGAGAGGGTCTTGTTTTGTAAATGTGTGCGGAATATACCCTATTTTCGGCGTCGTAACGAAAATCACAATATTTGCACACAATTTTGAAACTAACGGACGGCATTAAGAAAATGAAACTTTTTATTCCAACACTTTGTATAGAGTAGTTATAAAGCACAAAGTTTCGTGTTTATCTTATGTTTATTTCAAAAGATATAAAATGCCAAACTTTAATTTTTTTTCGAGCCATAATTTTTTTGGCCGATTTTGCTTCAAATTTTCTTCNGGCGTAGATAGAGGGAGATTATGGCATTCCTTCTTCAGGGGGTCTCTTCTCGCGCAAGCTGTTTCTTCCCTTACTTCTAGCGATTAGACCATTATTCTTTCGCAAGCTGTTATCTCGTTTTGGAGCGATGTTGTTTTCTGATTGCAGATTAGGAAAGATATTGGCATTCTGATAAATCCATTGGCTTGAATACGAATAATGAAATTATATATCCGAAATTTCTCAAACCCGATTCCCTAGTTCAGAGGAGGATCAAAGAGAGACGTAGGCGTATTATCGTGGCTTTCTGGTTCCTTTCAGCTGTAGTGAATGATGGATCATCTAACTACAACGTACATGAAGTTTACCAAAAAGCTCTTGGAGATAGCGGTAAAACTACTGACATTATAATGACACCGTAGTATCGGCTCGGCAATTTCTTATTGTAACATTTGATTTTAAATGTCGAACGAAAAACTTTATTTATATTCTGTATTACACGGAAATTAAAAAGGATCTAAATAAATAAACTTATTCCTATGCTCAATAATTTTTTTGAAGTTTCCCTCTAATCTCATCCAATTGTGATTATAATTAGGCCATCATAGACCAGTAACAATCACATTCTTCAGAGTACCTTTGCTTCGATTACTTTCAAAAAGTTGTACAGTGTAGAAATACATGCTGAGGTATCGTAAAAATGCATGTTTGTGAGAAAATTTATCAAATTTATGTCAATAATTGATAGCAAATAGAGCCCGGCTCCATAATGAAAAATGCTGCATGCAAAATTTCCCACCGCGGCGGTGGGAAATGGGTGGGCCTTTAAACCGATAAGCTTTCCCATCACCAACTTCGCCCTCCTTTTTACCCACAATATTCACGCGATGGGAAGGTTATCTGCCTCAATAGCGGACAAATGCTGGAACTAACTGAGCCGATATCTCGTCGCGAATTCAGCTTGAACTATGTAAAGACGAGCCTTGAGCCAAGGCGAATAGAGAGATTAACAAGTAGAACCCTGAGGAGATGATCATCGAGAGTCAAAGAAATTGATTATTTTCTCGAATCCTGCTCTCTTGAATTTGCTGCGCGACTTGGGATTCACGTTAAGTATGGTAAGTTCCAGATTTAGAGATCGTAAAATGTAGAGCAGCCAGTTTCGCCAGTGGAGATTTCAGGTTTAACAGTAGAGTTACGGCTTTGATGAAGTCCATCGGGTGGAATTCGCTCCAGATGGGAAGATCTGGATATTGACGTAAGTTGTTCAAAAATTCATCGATTCAGAATTTTTAGGCGAAATAGAAGACATTATAGTATTATAGTTCCAGTTAACAACTAGCTTGATCCCCAAGAGGCATTAGCAAAGTGTTACATGGAATTGATAGCTAAAATAGTTATTTTTGGTCGTTCTTTCCAGTGAGTATCAGAGAAGCTCATTGTTTACAGGAACTCCATATCATTTAGATACTTCGTCTTAAAGTTCCAAACCGGTGAATTTTTCGAAAAGCTCTCGTCGGTAATCTGACCTTCTAACCTGGAGCCGATTCACCTGAGGTATTTTTTCATCCAGCCGAGCTTTAATTCTCCATTAAAGCTGCTCTTCGTTGTACGATCTATAAATCTGAAATTGGGAGACCCGGGTTCGATTCCCGGTCCCGTCAGACTTTTTTCAAGTCCATTCTTCCTTGGGATTTTTCCTGGGTGCGCGCCATCTTGCGCAAAGTCACCCTTTCCCGTTTTCCTGTGAACTAAAAGAGAGTGAAGCAAATGCCCTTTTCGTGACTATGAAAAGATGGCACAGATAAAGAAAAACACAAATAATACACAGTACAAATCTACATAAATAGAGGACACTAAAAAAATAAATTATTTTGAAAGTGCCTAGACAAATTCTATGAACTGTCGGGTAAACATACAGAAAAGTATTGCTTTATGCATGTTGTATGTATGTACAAACTACAATTTCATTCCAACCATATAAATAAATTACTTAATTTTAAGGCACATGGCGAGATAAAAATCTCTTTACACACAAGAAAAATTGGTTAAATCTCAGTCAATATTTTAGAGGCTTGGGGAAAACTTTTAGAGCGTGAAATAAAGATTTTTGCGAGATATTCTGCCGTGACTAGATCAACTGTACAATATCATTATTTAATTAGTTGATTAAAGCTACGGATGTATTGACTGACAAGATCGGACTAACCAGCAGACTCGAAAGCCATGCGTCAGTAGTTAAATCAAGAGTAAATTGCGTCATTTGAACCTTTTATACCTTGTGGTAGAGAGAGTCATGGTGATTTGAGCTCCTATCCATTTTTAGACCGCAATTTTTTGGCATTGCTTTGGGTGGTCGTATTTTCCCTGAAAAGGTTGTTCATCTATAAAAAGTTCTACTTTGTTCCCCTTGAGATTTTACTATGTGCCATTTGGATTTGAGTTTCGTCGTTAAACCTTTAGGCGAAGTAGAAGACATCGCCACTCCAGTAAAAAAAGAGCGCTATCTCCGGAAAAGATTCACAAGAAACGAAACAGATAGTTACTTATGGTCGTTCTTTCCGCATAGCATCTGGGAAGCTAATAGGAAAGATTAGATAAGGTGTCAATGAATCCCCTGCCATACGCCACTGGCGGCTCGCGAGGTATATCTCAATCTAAAATCATTCGGATTATTCCACCCACGAAATTGCAGCTTGCAGGATACATATGTACATGTAGATTAAACATTTTTATTTTTGCCTCGGAAGCCATATATTTGTCGATGTTGGACACTTTGCCGGAATTTCGGTCTCAAATAAGTAAGACTGCGAATAAAGTAAAAGTTAAATCTTGGTGATTGCACTGAATATAATAATCCTCTGTACATCGCAATGGGAAGGTCGGAATAGAAGATATTTTTTTCTACTATTTAAGCGAATAAAAGTTCAACCTGAGATTTCTATGTTCCTTTTTTTCTCTCTAGGAAAATAATTTAGAGCAAGAATTCATAATAGGTATGATACATTATAAACAAATTATATCTTGGGAGAGAAATGTTTTGATTTTAGAACTTTCCGATTCTATTGTGTAGCAGAGACATGGCTTTCCTCATTTATATGTAAGAAAACTAGACTACATAAAAAACACAAATGCGACCCGTTTCGAGGTAATAACCTCATCATTTGCCCTCTGGATTTCCTCATTGAGTTATTTTGGATTTCAACGGTGCTGATGTAATTGAAGGGATTCGACGTTTATAACTAATGCAAGGTTATCAAATGAGGAGATTTTCACTTTTCAGCTGAAAGCCTCTATTGTACGCTCATATTTACCTTCTCCTTGTTTTGATAAAGGCGGAATATGTCCTCAGAATCCGGAGCCATGTTGTTTTCAGTCTCCTAAACACGGGGGCGTGAGAACTCCCACGCTTTCTAGAGGAAAACAAAAGCCACTCTTAGCTAAGGATAAGCTCGAACACAAGACAGGAAGATAAGCCGAGTTCTGCATTAATCCGGAAGAGCGAAGTTATCGGTCGGCTTTCATATTTCTTCTACTTACCCATTTCGTAATTGAATACATAGATCCCAAAATGCGATTTTGCTCTTTCTCTATAACCAATGGAAAGGAAGCCGATATTCCGTAAAAATTTTCTTTACGTAAAGCTAAAAATTCGTGGAGGAAAAAGAGTCATCAGTGGTTGAAAATAACCACTAGTTTTGGCATGCAGAATGAGAAACTTGTCTCATTGAAATAATAAATACAACGCTATCTATCTTCATGCTTGGAAGCTACTAGCGTGCATGATCTTCAAGGCTTTGAAGGTATCATACAATTAACTGAAAAGTTATAAAACATTTTTTATTTTTATACCGCATTCCTAAGCTCATCAGAATCTTCGGCCAGTCACTAGCACGTTTCATTTTGTGATGTTAACTTCGGGTTTAGAACATTCTGGGATTCCATAACGGTAGTAGCAATTTTAAAAGTAGTTCTTCAGCTTAGGTAATTTCCCACGTGGGCTCCCACCGGAAATCGAACCCAGAACAGCTTTCATCGAATTCTAAGACGTTGCTGCCCACATGGCAGAAGCAGGGCAGATTTATAATTAGGCGCAATAGGCGTTTAAGGAGGGCCTCAATAAGAAGATGCTTATTAATTCTCAATAACGTACTACTAATTGTTATTTCGCTTCAAGAAAGAATTTTATGTTTATTGAGTAAGTCTACATAATATGTTTATAGAATATCCTCCCCAAATAATGATGGATAGGCAATAAAGTGATATTATTTAATATATATAATATGTTAAATAATATCACTTTATTGCCTATCCATCATTATTTGTAATTTATAGAAATATTATGTATTGTAATTCAAAACTTGTTATTCTTTGCGTAGAGAAGACACTGAGATTGATATGGCTTGTATATTTGTGTATTTTATGAAAAATTTCGAACTTTTATTCATAATTCCAGGTGGTGGATCTATCTGAGCTTTGCGCCTTGGACCTCTGAAAGGTTAAATACACGCCTGTTCAGAGGCCCAATTTCATATTAATAGTGGTCACCTCGATTTGCAGAATAATCAGTCATGCTTACCGCTGTCCGCTAAATAATAATTTTTCCTCAGAATGTCAACGGATGCCGCGATATCTAGTAGAGAGAAAGCCTAATCGGCAGCAATATTTGAGCTCTACATTCCATAGGAATAGCTACATCACTTTCTTTCCGGTACTGAAAGTGAGGAAAACTGTTTTTCGCTTCTTTGACGTTTAGTTAAGGCAAATTTCATTTTCCCCACCTCTTCTGCTCGTAATTCCATTAAACGCGACAGTAAAAGAAAGTTTGAATGTCTTAAATGTTCATTCCAAGGACTTTCCAATCGGTCATTCTACTTCGAATTAAAATGGAAGAGATCATTTGACAGTTACTCTACCTTATCAACTAACACAAAAGTTATCACAAACGAGTTTGTTTTGCGTTTCCTATCCATATTTTTGATCGTAAATAACTGGATAATGTCCCAATACTTGCGAGAACTTCATTTAAAGGGACATTTTATACTGATTTAATTAAAATAAATTTAACGTTAGTTATTTCGTTAAAATTAATATTTTTTGGCAATATGGAATTCTTGAATAGGACCTCTTGTCTCAAATGAAATTCGAATCGAAAAACAGGATTATTTCACCATTGATTTAAACCGAAAACGATGAATGCCACAAAGAGGAAAATGTACGCAAGGATGAAGGAAGGTGTTTAACATTGCACATAGAGGTGTACACTTTAATACCGATGGGTGAACAGAGGTGAAAAATTGCAACATGACTGGGCTCGAACCCAACCGTGTTCGAGCCCTCTCCCACTTTCCGGGCAGGTATTCTATGCAGGCATAGTAAGTTAGTTTTTTATTAAATATTATGTTACAAAAAAGGACTAAGTCCACAATAAATATTATATTACATTGTGGACAGTCTAGTTTTGTAACATAGTCTTAAATTATGCAAATGTTCCACCTAATATCGCTTGATATGTTTCGTTATTAAGTTAAGGAGGGTATCACTTATCTACTTTTCACTTCTTTTTATCCTTGAGGAAAAGGTATTAACATTTGACATTGAAGAGCCAAATAAATGGATGAGATATCATGATAGGGATTAAATAAAATCAAAACATTTTCTTGCAGCGAGAGCTCAATCTAAGGCGCCGTCAGATGAAGGAAATTTTGATTTCGTACTTATTATCCTAGTTAAGCTACGTAAATAGATGTCACATCCATTGCCTAGCCATATTTCCCACGTGAAAACCGAAATACATGTTCGATTCTGATATAGGTTGGATCATTTAAAGGCTCCTATCATATTACGATCCAAAAGACGAATTCGTTTGGAAAAATTCCATGAAAAAATATATTCTCCAGTTGCTTACATATTTTCGCTTTCCTCAGCCTGATTCGTGCGAAGATAAAATTGGAAGGAATTTCATCCGAGGGAGTTGATTAAAGGATGAATGTATTCTACGTTTAATTTAAAATTTGGTAACTGCTCCACGTTGCCTCGGGAGAATCATTCACTCATCGCTCGAGTTCACTTCAGATTTACTATCTTGACCGTAGGATATTCAACTTCATCATGATGAAAGTATTTATTTCAATACGTGTACAGGTAAGTCCACAAATGGTAAAAAGTACAAACGGTACATTTTTACCATTTGTGGACTTACCTGTACACGTATTGAAATAAATACTTTCATCGTTATGAAGTTCCACCAGATCTCCCTGGACTGTATTCATTTTATTCAACTTCATCATTACGTACTAAGTTAATCAATTTCAGAATTCCTCCGTTGATTGCTGATTCCTCCCGGTATAAGTTTTTCGTGCTCTACTGCGTTGTTTTGACCACAATTGCTTCATTTTACGTTAACGGTGTTTCTGTTTTTAAAAGGTAATAAAATATTCAGCAATTAATGTCAATACGAGTAATTTAACTTATTTATCCGTGCTTTATTTAGCATGATACCGGTTACCGATGAAGCTTACCAATTGTTAGCAAATCATTCTACTATTACTGTCATGAAGATTATTACTGCTCACTTTCGTGTGATGTCAATTCTGGTGCTGATGTATGGTTTTTTTATTATAATTCATCTACAACCTATCAGCTAATTAAATAATTATTGAATACAGGAAATTTTATGATTAGTTTAAATACACTGATCAAATCATTTCACATATACAGGATTGGTAAATTGATATCATTTAAACGTAAAAATTATTTAGTCCAAAATAAACATCAACAATTATTTTAACAGACATTTTTCTTATTACGCAAAGTGCTTTACTTTAATTGTAATTTTCCTTATCTCGTAAACTGAACTAATCTACTGTTGTCGTATTTAAAAATAATGTACTTTTTAAAATACTGATATTATCATGTTAGATGGACTTTTTGTCTCAATCTCGCCTTAACAAAGACCTTAATAAATAATACATTTTTCTTATCTCTGGCTTCCAGACCGTCCCAACCTAATTTCTTAAGCATCTTAGTTGCGTCCTTACGTTTGTCTTGTCTGCCTTGTGACAACTAGCTTCTCTTCTTTGAATCTTTTCTAATTACTTTTTAACACTTTCAGTCGATGAGTGTCACATAAGCGTTCGGCATTTCTTAAAGAGGCCCGAATAGCGATATACATATTTTGATTCTGTTTACTCTCTTATTAAACCGTTTACGTGCGCAGATTCTGAAATTTATCACGTGAACCCGTAAATTGATAAAAATTCCACATTCCCGGGATGTGTTGCAACCAAATTTATCCTTTCCCCTTCAATTTCATTCTCTTTCCTTCTGATCTTTCTTCAGGCTTGATCCTGCCCCACACTACTGTCCTATTATATAGGTTTCCTAGATTCACACGGAGCACTAAATCCGGTTTACAATCTCCCCTATTGGGAATTCAGAGCTCGGTAAATATACGGGAGGAATAAAGGTCCTCGTAAAAAGTTTATTAAAGCGACAGGAAGTACGCTGGACCGGTATGGCACCTTTAAGGATGTAAATAACAAACTGCTTGCCACAGGTCATTCTACATTGCAATCCCGGCGACAGGCGCTCGCACAGCACGTGACTTTAGTTTTAGTGCCCGGGCCTTAGTGTTTGAATCAGATCATAAAATCTCTATCAGCTCCTTTTCGCAAACCGTTAGATTTCGGGTGCAGCAAAGCATGTCTTTCATTTCCCACAGTGCCAAGGCAGGACCGGTAAGAGAATATCTGATGTCCTAAAGAAAAGTTATTTTTGGCGACCTAAACATTTCACGAAGGTATGATTCTATCTCTTTACTTAAAATTAATTATTGTTCAGTAATTAGATCTAATTAACATTGACGTTAGGTCAAAGAAGAGTCTTAATTTCGCCCAAAATAAAGACGTTATTTATTTACTCTTCTGAAAGCAAGTGTGCCTCTTATATATGAAGATTCGTGATATTAAATAATCATGAACCTTTGAAAGCTGTTAGTTTTAAAATTGTAGTTGTATATCGCAGTCCATTCACCAACGCTAAAGCTTTACATGCAAGAATTTTTGTCTTTAGAGGAAACATAACTATGTTTTGAATACAAAGATACAAAAAAATTTTTAACTTAAGTTTTCAGTCACTTAATCAAAACTATTTACAAATGAAATTTCATGCTTATATATTTTAGACCACTGACCGCACTATGCTTCCCCTATGCGATTGCTGGGTATGATAAAACAGGTCCGGTTACTAAGAAGTAATACGAAAAAGTATGCAAGAAATGATAGGGTTACTAAAATCACGGATAATAATGACCATCGGCTGCTTTATTAAATCTAACATATTTTATTTAATAAACCTGTAAAAATTACAAGCGGATCTAAATGAGTTGTAATTGTACATACACTTGCGTAAGATTTTCCTCCAATATTTCATGCTTTTGATGGAAACATTTATAGCCGTGAACGAGCGTAAAAGTTAATTGATAAAATAATTGTAATTAATTTTTAAACAAAATCACTCATAAATAACACGTCACCTCACGGTTCTCAGAAGAAATAATAATATTTCCCAATCTATACAGCCACCATAGATTACGATCAAACCATCAATTGTAATCATTCTTTTATATTACCTACGGAGCATAAGAGTCAGAATTCATGAGGGAAATAGAAAGAATTGACCATAATTTCGCATCATATAGGAAACTTCTTTGAGAACCGCATAATAAAACAAGCACATCTATGATCGCTTATTAAAGCGTCGTTTTATTCTGAACTTATGATCTTTCAGCCTTGCTGGTTTTCACATCGTCCTAAGGAGCTGAAAAAATCGGCGAATGAAGGCGAATAAGCACACGAGGTTATTTGTCATTATTTGAGTTGAATAATGAAATTGTTTACAGCTTGTTCTAAGTAAACAGCTAATTAGTAAAACCAGTAAAAATCACTAGCTACCAAGATATGGATAGCGTAGTACATAATTTACAGTGCACAGCTACAGTTACCTGTGCAGATTTCTAGTTCCCGTGAAATACTGAATTTTCAACGATAGGGATACGGATGGTATTGCACGAAACGTCGTGCGCCTAAGAATATTCCCGAAGAGAAACGACTTGAAAAAAAAGACTGATAGGACAGGAACCTGTCAGCCTACAAAGTCTCCCAAAACGGCAGTAAGAAATGTCCTGGCACGATTGCTCGATAGTAAGAGCTATCGTCCGAAAAGCAGAAGACACGAGATCGTGTCCTGATCCTGCCAGACTTTTTTCATTTCCGTTTCTCCCCGGGAATACTGAATTTTGTTTCAGTACAATAAAAAAAAAAACTGTGAAGTCTAGATCCAGTTTTAAATCAAATTTAGTAATTATCATTTGAGACAAGTTAAATAAGAAATAAATTCTTTAAAGATTCATATTATTGATATTCAATTATAGATATCGGCTCCAAATTATGATAACTTTGATGTTATTGAAAATTTTCGTTTACGAACACCTGTCCTATCGAACTAATCTAAGATGGGAGATTTCGGAATTTCTTCCGTACAAATTAAATTGCTATATTTAATCATACTTCTAGTTTTCCCGTTGAGAATCAACGGGCAAGTAAATAATTATGTTAAAAACATTAAAAGCGCAACATTTTCAGTGAGACGTTACTAATCATGAAATATGAAACGGATAGTCTAAAGAAATAAATAATTTCTAAGGAGTAAACGTCCATCTTACCCCTAAAGAAAAAAATAGTTTTAGAACCATTAAAAGTATCAAAATAGCTTCCAAAATAATTAAAAGCCGATTATATTTTAATATAAAAGCTTGAAGGGGCCATTCCACGTCAAGTGGACCAACGGTCCCCGCTCGACCATCACCGATTTCAATGAAATTTTGTGTGAACATAACTTCATATCCTCTATGAACATCCATCGATGAAATATTTGCTGAGATATAGTCATTTGTTTGACCCCCTACCGCAGCCTTCTACAGTTAGAGATCGATTTTTAGCAAGTTTGAGACACGTTATCTCACGCAGTATTCCGTTGGGCAAAACAAAACTTGGTATTCTTATACAACCTACGTTGCTCTATTAAACAAAATCATAATAAATCTTTTATGAGCGAAATCTACGAAGAAAATTTGAAGCAAAATCGGCCAAAAAAATTATGGCTCGAAAAAAATTTAAAGTTTGGCATTTTATATCTTTTGAAATAAACATA